>WOVY01008736.1:0-20528 GCA_013436015.1 Rhipicephalus annulatus | reverse complement strand
AGGCAACATATGCAAGACTGTGTTTACTGCTGAGGCAGTCATGTGTTAAAATCACTACAGGTTGTGATTCGATGACCAAATATGAAAACTGGACCAGGGTTTATGGACAAGACAGCTAAAGCAGGGATCCTACCTCTAGGATGAAAGTGTGTGTTATCCGAGAAGCACACAACTAATTCTGTACATGCCAAAAACTTACGCACTCTAATGAGGGATACAGCATTTTCACTGAAAATTGAAAATGAAGTGACAAATACCACAACTACCAAATTCTTATTGGACACTATTTACTATTTACTGTCATGTAAAAATTAAGCAAGTGTCCATTCTAGGCTGTGCCATAGCTCACTGAAGCACACTGTATGTTTCGAATAGCTCTCGCCCACAGCACAAAGTGAATATATGTGTACCTAATATATAATGTAGTAATATATATCAGTGAGCTGCTTATTTTTGGTTATTAGCTAATTATTTTTGTAATCAACTATTGTAACAAAGCACCTGTGTACATTAAAAAAAACATCGTCTGTTTTAGCACTATGCAATGATAGTGCTAAATCAGCAGCGATGGCGTAGTGATTAGAGCATCCGCCTCGCATGCAAAAGGTCCGTGGTTCAAATCCCGGTGCCGTGCAGTTCCCAACCGGATAAAAGAACCCGCATGGTGATGGAACTGCATTACGAGGCCTGGGGTGCGGCCTCACCGGTAACCACCGCCGGGAACGCACTCCCTCACCAGAGAAGAATTGGCCACCCTGGTGCAGTATCTGGCCGCTACCTCCCACATGCAAACGTCAAATAACTCACGGCCCTCAGTCCCCAGCAGCTGTGAAGAAACTGACCACGGCGGCGGTAAGTTCTGCAAACGCAGCAGAGGGTGCTAAGAATCTCTGGATCCGGACAGGCCGCCATTGGAACCTGAACTTGGCAACGTTTAACGCTAGAACCTTATCTAGTGAGGGAAGTCTAGCTGTACTATTCGAGGTGCTAGAGGGTGTTAAATGGGATATAATAGGGCTCAGTGAGGTTAGGAGGACAGATGAGGCCTACACGGTGCTACAGAATGGGCACGTCCTTTGCTATCGGGGCTTGGCTGACAGAAGAGAACTTGGAGTGGGTTTCCTAATTCACAGAAACCTAGCTGGCAACATAGAGGAATACTATAGCATTGATGAAATGGTGGTAGGTATCGTAATTAAACTGAATAAGAGGTACAAGATGAAAGTAGTACAGGCCTACGCGCCTACATCAAGCCATGATGACGCTTCAGTTGAAAGCTTCTATGAAGATGTGGAATCAGCAATGAGTAAAGTAAAAACACAGTATACAATACTGATGGGAGACTTTAATGCAAAGGTAGGGAAGAAGCAGGCTGGAGACCAGGCAGTAGGAGATTATGGCATCGGTACTAGAAACGTCAGAGGAGAGAACTAGTAGAATTCGCAGAACGCAATAATTTACGGATTTTAAATACCTTCTACCGAAAACGAGGAAAACCGCAAGTGGACATGGAGGAGCCTAATGGCGAAAATAAGAACGAAATAGACTTTATAATGAGGGCACACCCAGGCATCGTGCAGGATGTGGAAGTGGTTGGCAAGGTACGATGCAGTGACCATAGAATGGTACGGTCTCGAATTCGCCTAGACTTGAGAAAGGAACGACAGAAACTAATACGCAAGAAGCCAATCAATGAGCTAGCACTGAGAGGGAAAGTACAGGAATTCAGAGTCTCGCTTCAGAACAGGTATCGGCTCTTAGTGAGCAAACCAACCTTAGCATAGATACAATGAATAATAATCTGACGAGTATCATTACGGAGTGTGCAGTGGAAGTTGGAGGCCGGGTAGTTAGACAGGACACTGGGAAGCTTCCCAGAAAACGAAGAATCTCATTAAGAAGCGCCAAATCATGAAAGTCTCAAGTACAACAGACAAAATAGAACTGGCAGAGCTTTCGAAGTTGATTTTTAGGCGTAAGGTATCCGATGTAAGAAGGTATAACATGGAGAGAACTGAACACGCTCTGAAAAACGGAGGAAGCTTCAAAGCAGTGAAGAGGAAACTTGGGATAGGCAAAATTCGGTTGTATGCACTAAGGGACAAAGAGGGCAAAATAACTACCAATATGGTTAGGATAGTTGAAATAGCGGAGGAGTTTTACAGAGATCTGTACAGTAGCAATCCAACCACGACTTTAATACTATAAGAACTAGCAGTAACCCAGATGACACCCCACCAGTAATGATAGAAGAAGTAAGAAAAGCTTTGGAGAGCTTGCAAAGAGGCAAAGCTGCTGGTGAGGATCAGGTAACATCAGATCTGCTGAAAGATGGAGGACATATTGTGTTAGAAAAACTAGCCACCCTGTTTACGAGGTGTCTCCTGACGGGAAGAGTACCAGAGTCTTGGAAGAACGCTAACATCATCTTAATACATAAGAAAGGAGATGACAAGGACTTGAAGAATTACAGGCCGATTAGCTTGCTCTCTGTAGTATACAAGCTATTTACAAAGGTAATTGCTGACAGAGTAAAGAAAACATTAGAATTCAATCAACCAAAGGAACAAGCAGGATTTCGAACAGGCTAGTCAACCATCGACCACATTCATACTATCAATCAGGTAATAGAGAAATGCTCAGAATCTAACCAACCACTATACATAGCCTTCATAGATTACGAGAAGGCGTTTTGATTCAGTAGAAATATCAGCCGTCATACAGACACTGCGGAATCAGGGCGTAGATCAAGTATATATAAAACATCCTGGAAGAAATCTACAGGGGATCAACTGCTATTATAGTGCTTCATAAAGTAAGCAACAGAATACCAATCAAGAAGGGTGTAAGGCAGGGGGACACAATCTCCCCAATGCTATTTACCGCGTGCTTACAGGAGGTTTTCAGAAGCCTAGGATGAGAACAGCTAGGAATAAGAGTTAATGGAGAGTACCTTATATACCTGCGCTTCGCCGATGACATTGCATGGCTGAGTAACTCAGGGGAAGAATTGCAACTCATGATTACGGAGTTAGACAAGGAGAGCAGAAAGGTGGGTCCTTAAAATGAATCTGCAGAAAACGAAAGTAATGTACAAGAACCTCGGAAAAGAGCAGCGCTTCGAGATAGGTAATAGTGCACTTCAAGTTGTAAAAGACTATGTCTACTTAGGGCGGTGATAACCGCGGAGCCGAACCACGAGATTGAAGTAACTAGAAGAATAAGAATGGGGTAGGGCACATTTGGCAAGCACTCCCAAATTATGACAGGTAAATTGCCACTATCCCTCAAGAGAAAGATATATAACAGCTGTATCTTGGCGGTACTTAGCTACGGAGCAGAAACCTGGAGATTTAAAAAGAGGGTTCACCTTAAATTGAGGACGACGCAGTGAGCAATAGAAATAAAAATGGTAGGTGTAAACTTAAGAGACAAGAAGAGAGCGGAGTGGATTAGGGAACAAACGGGTGTTAAGGATATCATAACTGAAATCAAGAAGAAGAAATGGACATGGGCTGGGCATGTAGCGCGTAGACAGGATAACCGCTGGTCGTTAAGGGTAACTAACTGGATTCCCAGAGAAGGCTAGCGGGTTAGGGGGAAACAGAAGGTTAGGTGGGCAGATGAGATTAAGAAGTTTGCGGGTATAAATTGGCAGCAGCAAGCACAGGACCGGGTTAACTGGTGGAACATGGGAGAGGCCTTTGTCCTGCAGTGGAAGTAGTCAGGCTGATATATATATATATATATATATATATATATATATATATATATATATATATATATATATTATATATATATATATAGTCAGGCTGATGTATATATATATATATATATATATAGTCAGGCTGATGTATATATATATATATATATATATATATATATATATACATACTCGACTATTTTACTAGCCTTTATATTAAAATGTATTATAAATATATATATATATAAAATAACTCGAGTTAAATAAAATAACTTGCCGCAGAAAACATCAGAGCAAACACCTCTTATACGAGTTTTGCCTATGTCTATTTGAAAACATTTAAATTTTCAATATTTGCTTGAAAAACCACATGTTTACGAGGATGAACGCTCTTATGCGAATGGAGTCGCCATCTGTCGAACAACAAAGCAGTTGAAATGGCAACTGACTCCTGGCGGCAGAAATAAAGTAATGCAAGCTGTACTCATATATGGCCTTCGAGATTTGTTCGGGTGCAAAGTTGAGAATGTTTTAACAGTTTTACATAGACGACAGGAGCGTGTAATATTGCTTGCAGATTGTTGTTGAAAATAAGTTGTAAAGGGTATTTTACAAGTGCTATAATAATACGCTGCATTATGTTAGACGAATCACCATTTTATGGATTACGCTACGCACAAAGCTTTTTTATTACTTCAGTGATCAGAACAAATTGCCGTGTGGCGTCCCGCAGTATGTTGTGGACGTCGATTTATTCAGCCTTCGGCGGCGCTCGTCTTTTCCCGTCTATGCGTACGTCCGTGTCCGTGTCGACCGCTGTGGATCATCCGGTGATAGCACACATCGACGACGGGACATCGGAACAGTGCGCAACGCCAGCGAACCGCCAGGCACGATGCAGTCGCGCATCAACATCGACGAGCCCCGCTGGGACCAGAGCACGTACTGGGGTCGGGCGCGGCACTTCTTCACGGTGACCAACCCGCTCAATCTACTCTGCACGGGCCACGAGCTAAACGAGTCGCGCGACATCGTCACGCGCTACCGCAAGGGCGAGCACATCCCCGGATGACGAATGTATGAGATTGGTGCAAACACGATAATCATGTGATGCGTGTCATGGGAGAACATGACTGCATGCCACAGTTAAGGCACCAGTACATTTCTACGTGACGCGGTGCGCGTACTCGCCGGCGTTCATTTCGTCGCGTCACGCCGGCGTTGACACGCAAGGCGCCGGTCCTGCCATATACTCGCAGGCGCTCGCCGCGCTGCGTTGATTTGACGCAATGCGCGTTTCAGCGCGTCCGGCGTGCCTCGGTCACGAAAAGGAGACCCAGTGTTGTCTGGGTAACGCATCGGCGCGAAATACAGCATGTCACATTCGCGCCGGTTGCCGTCGGGACAAGCCAACGGACGCTGGTCGCGCCGGCCGTCAGACTAAAGAGAGCTCGCCCTTTGCTAGAGCGTCGCTGCGCCCAGCGTGCGCACGCGTCAACGATACATTGGAGTATATTGGGCCCTTCATGATGCAATCGTGGCCGATTTGCTAGCTTCACGTATACCAAATTTGGTGTCACGTGAAATCAGTGGATGACGAAATATGAGTGGTCCAAACATGATAATCCTGACACGCGTCATGTAAGAACGCGAGAACATACCACTCTCGTAGCGTGCTTGTGGCCGTTTCGCTAGCTCCACATATACTAAATTTGGTGTCACGGGACGTGAATAGATAAAGGTAACCGGCACATCCAAGCATGATAATCATGACATGGAAATCATGTACGGCATCAATTACCTCCACCTCGTAGCGTTGTGCTGATTTTAAGGCGACATATCAATATTTCTCATTCGCGCTTCGCATAACATTTATTCCACTGTACGTGGGATTTGACTTTTTTTCTATGATAATGCCTACCTGTCTGAGATGTAGTAAAGAAGTATCGAACGCTTGGTCAGAAGAAATTTATTTCTTGATTAGCGGGTATAAAATCCAAATTTCCTTCAAAGCAGTTTCCTCCGCAGTGCACACACCTCTCCCATCACTTCCGCCATTGTTAAAACCATTTCTCGAGCACATATTTTGACAAGTCATCAGCCAATCTGGAATATTCTGCATAATGTGTTCTCTTGAGTCGAATTAGTTTTCTTTGCTCGAAATTTTCACCTTGGCAAGCAGTCAAACGTCACGCGAAGCAATATCGGGCAGTACGGCGCCTGACGAATCGCAGGAATGCTGTGCTTGTTGTATAAGACGTTGAGGAAGGGGCAATGCGTTACTAGGAGGCATTGGCCTGCGAAGTTTTTTTTTTCTGTTCACAGATCATATTGCTCGCGTCTCCCAGAATCATAAAATTTGGAAGTATAGTGATCCAACGCTTACTCACGGTGTACCTCGTTCGCAAGTTCTCGGACTGTGAGAAGACAAAAGTATACGCCGTTAGTCCGCGCTTGCGCAATGACATAAACTCACTTCGGCTTGTGAGGGTCTGCCTGATCGCGGTTCACTGTCCCCGATGTACGCCCATCGCTGAAGTGGTTGTGCAACTCTTTATCCGAGAATTGCTCACTGCATCGTCACCGAAAGCCTGCTGAACCTCGCGAATGGCTTCCGCTTCGGTAACGCCAAGGTTTTATCAAAACAGGATGCAGTATCGCTGTTATGTTGTTAAAATATTTTACCACTTGCCGAATAGACCTGTCCCAGCCGGGGTTTGTTACACCGCGTCCTCTATATTGTGTATGACGTAGCCGGCGCACGTGCAGTGGAGGTAGTTGGCAAAACACCACCGCTGCTGGCTCAGCGTAGCACGGTGCTTGGCGAAAGTTTTATTTTTTCCCCCTGTTGAACATTTACTGCCATTTTACTGCTGCAAGGCGAGTTGTGATGCGATCGAGTCAAAGAACATGTAAGTGTGTGCTGAACGGCGTGAGAAATATTCTGCAATGCTGGCTGGCTGCTTAGCTAGGAGAAGTAGATCCACGTGGCGGTCTGTGCGAAGAATACCGGTATCGTTTTTTGTAAATAGAACCACGTTTATTCTGGAGCATAGGGCGCGTTGAAATTCGGGTCATGATATAAGCTCACATTTACAGACGGTGAAACAGACACAATTGTGTGTGGTGAGGGCTGTGTCAATAAAAATGCATCTTGTTAAGAAAGCATCGGCGCTCACTGAGAGTAACAGCTAGGGCCAGTTGCAGTGACCGCAACGTAGAAACTAATTTGACGCGATGATCTGCGGGTGCGTTAATGTCAGCGTTGAGTATGTGAAAAAAAAGTATAATCTCCGGCTTGTACGCATGAACTCCAAGCATGTTTTAGCATTGCCCACGTTGCACGCATGCTTTGCATCAGTGAGTGCGCAGACTCATTCAAGGTACCGTGTTTCAACGGAGATCCCAAACGTCTTAATGGAAAACAGTGTATGTTCTTGTATGTCATGTTATTGTTAGCTTACCTTTACGGATCCATCTCAAATAAGTGACAATGCACTCTCCAAGTTTGTGCATCAAGTCAAAATCAGCAAAGTATGTACGCGTTGTCGGCATAAGATACAGCGAAGTAACTGCGAAAAAAGATTTAGTAAATCGATTATCGCGTTTAATATCGCAAAAATTGCTCTGTGGGTGATAAGGAATGCCGTATGAGAGAACTTAATTGGCTTTAATTTTCACGGCATAGAATTTGTTAACGTCAACAAAAACACACGGTGACATTGCTACTTATTAAAGACGATAGTCTTTCTATAGGACCTTCGACGAAAAAAATTCTGTCTGTCTGTCTGTCTGTCTGTCTGTCTGTACATTTGTTCGTTTAACCGCCCTAACGATACCTCAAACGGAACCGAACGGCCAACCCCATTCGCAGCGCCCACCAATATTGCTCAAGGTTTAGCGTTCATAGTTGTACGATTGTCAATTAAAAAGCAATTATTGCACATATCTGAGGCGCCATAACAACACTTCGAAGTTTTGTATGTCTGCTTTATATTAGAAGAGGCACACACAACTCTAAGGAATGTAGCGTTTTAGCGCGCTGCGCTGACAGTGCAACGCGATGCTCAAAAAGTTGTTTCCAACGCTTTGCTAAGATGTCACGGAGGTGGCACCTGCCCGTCGTTTTGCGTTCTACACCTTATCACCTCCGAGACTGACGCGCATGTTTCTCCGTGGGCTGCTCGCCTTCGTTTTCGAAAATAACTGCCAGATGGCGCTTGTGTCTAACGTGCCTCGATGCGCTCGTTCGCCTCCACTACACTCTTGAGGCACTCTAACGCAAGGCCTCCGAATACACCGATTTTCTTGCGCGCAGAACGTCAAATAAACGTTCTGTTCACTCTCTCCAGACGCAAGACTATCGTCTTTCGACTACATTTGCGGTGTAGCATGCAGATTTGGAACCATTTTTTTTCACTCATATTTCATGAGAATGTTGCACCGCATGTGGGAATTTAATCCGTGATCGCTGACCTCGATCACAGAACCATTTCGCCACCACTGTCACTGTTATCGGACGGCAGTTGTTTATATCAGCCTAGTCCCCCTTTCCTTTATAGATCATGCTCATTCTGCTTAGTTTCCACCCATTGGGGGATTCCCACTCCATATTTGCTTTGCTCGCTGCCTCTCTTAATGTTTGCTTAGGGTTTCGCCATTATTTTTATTGGCATAATTGGGATGGCGTCAGGGCCTGTTGATGCGCCATTAGTAACCCTTTTTTCTGCCCTTTCCCAGTCTCGTTGTCCCAGTGGAACCATTGCGCTAATTGGTCTACACCCACCTGGTATCGTGCATGCAGTGCTTTCTTAGTGTTTGAACTTTTCTGTCAATATTGCTTCATATATTCCATTGCCTGATCCCCTTTTAGTCTGACCTCTCGAACTGTAGTTATAAATCTCTGTTTCATGCTTGCCTTATTACACTGAGAATTGATATGGTTCCGAACTTTGCAGCTGCCTTTCTATCCTTTTTAGGGGTGAAGCTCCATATAGCGGCACTTATTTGCCCCTCGTAGCCGTTGTAGTAGTGTGTAACAAGTATAACATTTTGACCTCCAAGGTAGTGCTGGTGAGAGATTTCTTCTGTGCGTTGTTGAAAAATAAAAGATAGTGCTCAGTGTACATGTCAATGGCTGCTAAGGGGGAATGAGAGACAGGAGAATTTGTCTTTTTAGTTAACGCGCACGCTGCGAATTTTTTATTGTTCAACAACGCACAGAAGACAAGAAAGGGTTGCTACGTTATACTCGCTGGGCGTAACCTCCTAAATTTTAGAAAGGTTTAGTGAGCATTGGGCCGCAGGGCCATGAATACAGTGAACTATAGTATATACCATGAACTCGAGGTGGTTAAAGGCGGGAAGTAGACACGAAGCGCAAGCCGTAAGAAAGTGTACGTGTGCCTCCTCTCGTTCAGTCCTTGGAATGTCCACTAGATGGCGGTGCTCCTATATAAGGAATATATGATGAAAAGATGCGAGATGGTGGTACTTGGAGTGTGTAATAGGTGGAACAACGGACACACAGGCAGATGCATGGATGGACGCACGGATGGCTGCACGGACGAATGGACGCATGGATGGACGCAGGAGCGGATGCATGGACGAAAGCAGGGACGGACGCATGAACAGACGCACGCAAGGCCGGCGGATGGACGCACGGGCGGCCACACAGACGCACGCATTGATGGACGGATGCTTCGCCCCACTCTCCATCATTCACCCCGTGGATATGCTGTCATTTTTTCATCATACCTCTGTTCACTGTAGGCTTCCAGACGTCATCTAAAGGTTAATAAAATAGTCGTACACAAGTAAAGACCGACGGATGGTTTATTGGTTGAGTTGTTCTAAAAATGCTTACGCAGTTACAATCATAATGAAAAACGCAATAGAGCTGAAAGTCTCGTGAGTTTCTAACTATACATTGAAACCACATTGCGCTGAAAAGACACAGACAGAGTGAAGATGACAAACAAGCGCTCAACAACAGCAAATGTTAATTTTTAAAAAATACCGGACATTTATGTTCCAGCGCTCTACACTGTGCATTTGCATGATGAGTTAAAAAATCACGTTGAGAGATAACAGAACTTTTCGCGTTATTCAAAGTAACTGAAAATTGGTCAGAGAGTGTCACATTATACTTGTTCCAGTACAAAGGCGGTACGATAGTGACATATACGAGCACTCTTTTCGCGACTGGAATAGAAAAAAAGTCCTAGGAAGCTGAAGTACCAGAACCGTCTCTTATTGTTGACAGATTCGGTACAGAGCGTGAATCGAGCAGCAGCAGCTAAGCTGAGTAGCTTCGACCATTACATTTTGCCACAAGACCACGACCTAGTCCTTCATCAGTTCCAATAAAGTTTATACGTCGCGTCTGTTTTGCCATTGAACTAATATAAGTAAGACAATGAGGTACCAAATCATGTGAACGGCGACATCGTGGCATCAAACGGCAGTTCACTCATTGTTATTATTTGTGAAAGTTTGTGTGTGGGTGTCATGGGCGCGCGTGTAAACTATCGAAGGATTGCAGTGAATTGCTCAACAACGTGCCATAACGTTACTATTTCAGAATTTATACGACGCAGAAATACGCGAATCTGAGCTTATATACTATCAATACATCTGCCTCAAGGAACACCTCATTTCCTTATTTCTCTGAACACGCGAGGGTGTTCACATGGTTGCATGCCTAACATGGTATGCATCCTAATTAACACAGGAGGATGTGGGTGTATGACGAACATGGACAGCACATGACATTAAAAGAAAATGCTTGCAATGCGACTCCTACCTCGTCCGTGACGAATGTTCTTCGCCACGTGACTCCCAGCTTCCGGTTGATCAGCTGGGATGGAAGGCGACCGTCCAGTACATCCCAGTGTTGATATTCTGGAGCAGCTCGTGACAGCACCTTCACGCGGCCTCCGAACGGCCGATGTCGTGGGCTGTCGTCCCACCTGTAACTGGATTCGAGCTCTTCTGAGAATCCGGAAGATGCGCTCGGAACGTACCTACCGGATACTGACGATCTCACCAGGGTTCGAACAAACCGCCTAATAGGGTGTGACTGATTGATTCGAGTCACACGGTCACAACCCTGGTTATGTAGATAACGCTAAAAGAGATGCATACGTTTGCTGGTACTTGCTAAAACTGGAAAGAACTGTAGAAAGTAGAGGTAGCTGCCTGACACTGGGTACCTTTTTCAGAGCTGCAAGTCATGTGGCCCAGGGCACAGAAAATTTTGTTTGCCTTTCGAACTGTGCCACACACACTGAACTTTCTTCGCTGCGCCACGGGGACGCGGAGGGCGTGTAAACGCTGCAAGTCCCGCATACCAGTTGGCTGCGCCATTATTTGGGTGCAGTGCGGATCGGAGCTTGAGTTGTACACAGCCCTAACCACACGTACACGTCACAACGCGTCAGCGCACGTCGTGTGGGCTTGCGCCATGCCCTCTCCCTATGAAGAGAAAGAGGGACAGACAGAGGGTGCGCAGCTTCGTGTAGGCGCGCTGACGCATTGTAACACGTACTTGTGGTTCGAGCTTAAAAAGTTCTTCCTTCGCAAATATTCTGTGTATGCCAATGCATTTGTTCATAGTGGAATAGCAGAGTGGAAACGCTGTAAGGAGGAGAAGGCCAGATGGTTCAACAGCATGGTTGACCAATGGTGTAGAGAGCATTTAGGCAAAAACATCTGAAGTTACATATTGTGCGCCTAACTATATGGAGCTATTTACGAACAACATATTTTGGTATATGTACCCACGTGTTAGTAGCAAAGTGTAAGGTTCGCTTTATGGAGCCTGTCAAACTAAGGGCGCCGTCGGTTCAATGCAATACAGCATAATGATGTGCTAATTGATATTATTCTGTTTAAGGTCCTACACAATAAGAACTTAGCAATCCACACTAATTTCAGGATAATGTAGCACGCACACACAACAAAAAAATTGGCAGATCCCACGTACGATGGGAATCGATGATAGGTGAAACACGAATGAGAAAGGATGATATATGTCACATTAAAATTAGCACAACGTTACTAGGTGGAGTTAAATGATGCCGTACATGACTTCCGTGTCATGATTATTATGTTTGGATGTGTCGTTCACCTTTGTCATCTATTCACGTCACGTGATACCAAATTTAGTATATGTAGAGCCAGCGAAACGCCCGCGAACACGCTATGAGTGTGATATGTTGTCATGTTCTTACATGACACCCGTGTCAGGGTTATCATGCTTGCACCGGTCATATATTTCGCCATCCATTGACGTCACGTAACAAGAAATTTGGTATATGTGGAGCTGGCGAAACGCCCACGAACACGCTATGAGTGTGATATGTTGTCATGTTCTTACATGACACCCGTGTCAGGATTATCATGCTTCCAACAGTCATACGTTTCGCCATTCATTGACGTCACGTAACAAGAAATTTGGTATATGTGGAGCTAGCAAAACGCCCGCGAACACGCCATGAGTGTGATATGTTGTCATGTTCTTACATGACACCCGTGTCAGGATTATCATGCTTGCACCAGTCATATATTTCGCCATCCATTGACGTCACGTAACAATAAATTTGGTATATGTGGGGCTAGCAAAACGCCCGCGAACACGCTACGAGTGTGAATTGTTGTCATGTTCTTACATGACACCCGTGTCAGGATTATCATGCTTGCACCAGTCATATATTTCGCCATCCATTGACGTCACGTAACAACAAATTTGGTATATCTGGGTCTAGCAAAACGCCCGCGAACACGCTATGAGTGTGATATGTTGTCATGTTCTTATATGACACCCGTGTCAGGATTATCATGCTTGCACCAGTCATATATTTCGCCATCCATTGACGTCACGTAACAACATATTTGGTATATGTGGAGCTAGAAAAACGCCCGCGAACACGCTATGAGTGTGATATGTTGTCATGTTCTTACATGACACCCGTGTCAGGATTATCATGCTTGCACCAGTCATATATTTCGCCATCCATTGACATCACGTAACAAAAAATTTGGTATATGTGGGTCTAGCAAAACGCCCGCGAACACGCTATGAGTGTGATATGTTGTCATGTTCATACATGACACCCGTGCCAGGATTATCATGCTTGCACCAGTCATATATTTCGCCATCCATTGACGTCACGTAACAACAAATTTGGTATATGTGGAGCTAGCGAAACACCCGCGAACACGCTATGAGTGTGATATGTTGTCATGCTCTTACATGACACCCGTGTCTGGATTATCATGCTTGCAACCGGTCATATATTTCACCATCCATTGACGTCACGTAACAAGAAATGTGGTCTATGCGGGGCTAGCAAAACGCCCGCGAACACGCTATGAGTGTGATATGTTGTCATGTTCTTACGTGACACCCATGTCAGGATTATCATGCTTGCACCGGTCATATATTTCGCCATCCATTGACGTCACGTAACAAGAAATTTGGTCTATGTGGGGCTAGCAAAACGCCCGCGAACACGCTATGAGTGTGACATGTTGTCATGTTCTTACATCACACCCGTGTCTGGATTATCATGCTTGCACCAGTCATATATTTCGCCATCCATTGACGTCACGTAACAAGAAACTTGGTATATGTGGAGCTAGCGAAACGCCCGCGAACACGCTATGAGTGTGATATGTTGTCAAGTTCTTACATGACACCCGTGTCAGGATTATCATGCTTGCACCGGTCATATATTTTACCGACCATTGACGTCACGTAACAAGAAATTTGGTCTATGTGGGGTGTAGCGATCAAGCTATGCCTTGACCCAGCGGGTCATTCGCCCCGCCGGATTAGTGCCAAAAGGACAGTCTCGCCACGGCTGGACGGAGGAAGCAACAGAGGCCGGCCCCACGAGACGGCGCCTACTGATTGACAGCGGCGCCAACGGGGTGGAATGTCGCCAAAGAGGGTTTTGGAGCCGCCGCTCTATCTCCCGCCTGGGCCAGCCACGCATCGTTAGCGCGTTAACCGGCAGACGACGACAGCGCTGGTCAAAGGGCTCTCCCCAGAGGAATCCACGAACCTGGCACCTCTCGAAAGAGCGGCGCTTCTTTAATCCATTGTCAAGTAGCCGACGGGCTGACTGCCTATGCCCGCCAGGCATTGTCCCGGAGGACGAGACGTAGTGTCGGCAAGACGCCGCGACGCCACAAAGAGGACGACAGGAACGGCGTCTTCCTGGGGGAGACCGCGGCGGCTGCCGTGGATCGCCCCGCTAATTGAGCGAACAAAATCGGCGGACCCTCTGAAGTATGCGGCCAGGATCGTGGGCACTCTCGACTAAAGGCACACACACGACGAGGAAGAGCCCTGCTGGCGCCACCTCAGTGCAGTGTTCACGTGGATCTTGCATGCTCGCCCCCCCCCCCCTCACCTGTGTGTGCGTGATTGGTGGTCGACTCGGAGAGGAGGAGCCCGACAGGGCATAAAACGACGCGGCAGAGTGCTGGACGTCACTCTGAACTATGTAAAGTTCAACCACCACGCTCGTGGTTTGTGAAACCATTAGTTCTTCTCTTCTCTACTGCCATCAGCAACTTCCTCTTCCATCCGCTACAACTGGTTGGCAGCGGTGGGATGCCATCAGCGACCTTCCTTCCCATCCCTAACAACTGGATGGCAAGCGGTTGGATGTGAGCCTGGAGGACGGAGAATCAACAACATACCGAGATCATGGAGACTGGCAGCTGTGGACTGGTGAGTGCTGGCTTTGGTTTTTGGTTGCCAGGCTGATAAGATAGAAGTGCAATCTTTTCGCTGGTAGAGGCTACCACAGAAGCAGTTGTTTATGGAACTTCTGGGTAGAGAGTGAGCTGCACCACACTAGTTCTCTGTCATGGATTGGAAGCGTTTGTTGAAGAATCAGCTCCTGATTCTGGGGGAGGAGCTGGGAGCAGAAGTACATGTGGGGATGAAGAAACACGCAATTGTTGGCGCTATCGAGGGCTTGAATCTGAGCAGTGAAGATATTAAAGAAACGTGGAACGAGATTCAAAAGCAACAGGAACAGGAGCGTCAGGAAAGGCGTGAGGAACAGGAGCACGAGAAAAAGCAGTCTTAGAGAGAGAAACGCCGCTTAGAAAGCGAGCGTGAAATAGAAAGACTGGAGTACGAGATTGCGATCCGCAAACGAGAACTCGAGTTGAGAAAGAGGTCAGGCAGTAGTCCCCAGCAAGTGGTACCTTATCGCAACTTGAAGGCCGAGTTATGGATGTCTAGGTACATGCAGCCATATACAGATTCAGGAGATATTGGCTTGTACTTTAGAATATTTGAGCGGAAGTGCGAGGAACTGTCATTTGAGCGAGACACGTGGTATCAAAGGCTACTAACGGTTCTGCCTTGCGAGGCAGATAAAGCTGTTGCGCGACTCAGTGAGCAGGACGCGAACAACTACCGCGTAGTTAAGGCAGAAATGCTCAGGTTATTCGGAACTTCCGTCAGCAGAAAAATAGAGCAGCTCAGACAAGAGTTTGAAAGAAAGTGCGAAGCTGAAAGACGGGAGTCTGAAAGCGAGGCGCGTCAGGAAGCTGCGCTGAGTAGAGAGGCCGACGAAGGCCAGAGCGAGTGCGACGAGGTGCTTTGCCAATTAACTGTTAGCGAAACAGCTAGAATAGCTGTAGAGAATCTGGCACAGACCTCAACTGTGTTTGTCGCGGCGGTGGATCTTGCAAGTGAGGTCGAAGTAGGCAAGAACACCGGAGAAGGCTCAGAAGCAGCGAGCGTAGAGAATAGTATCAGTGCAGTTGCAGACAGCTCTCAGGAATGCGAGCAAGATTTTTCGAAGGCAAGCAGCTGCATTGTTCCTAAGTGTGTTAACCAGTCCGCCGGTCTGGAGGGTGAGAATAAAGATGACCAGGGCGAAAATCATTTAGACCGCGCGGCTGAGACAGCTGACGAAAGCTGTTAGAGGGTTCACGAGTGTGAGATGCGATCGGGAGGCTCGGAAACGACACGCAAAAAGCGGCGCAGACGAAAGAGACGTCGCAAATCCGCAAGAAGGACGAGCAGTACTACGCGTGTAAAAAAGGGCGCAAAACCTGTCAGCGTAGCAAATAAGAGCTTTGCAGCAGCGTCAAAATTACATTGCATGCGTCCGAGCAACCGGACGAAAAGTAAGAGGAAAGCGGGTTCGCGAATGGAATCGCGTGGAGAGCGCCGGTCTTTCCGTTCTATCCACAGAACGTTTCAGGGCGCACCTGGGTACAGCGTTAGCACAGGTGAATCGGCCAAACAAGGCGACAGAGCCAAGAAATCAATGTGCCGAAACACTCTGGCAGGAGGTGCAGAAGCACCCTTGAGCGGTAAACCATTGATAACTCAACCTGCAACGAATTTACAAGCGGTGCAGGACAGGTTGGTCGCAGACGTCGCCGGAAACGAGAGAGGCGTACGCGAGCGACAAAGCGAAGGGGTGAAAGAGGGGGCAATCAGCCGGGCGAGCGGCCCAAGAGTAGGTTACCAGCCAGTTCAAAGAAAGGTCCTTTGTGGCGTAAAGTAAGGTTCCAACGGCGGAAGGGTAGGCCCCAGCGCGCATCCCCGCGACGGAATGTACGCAGGAGATTTAAAGCTTTGCGGCAACGGGATTGTAGAAGGGGTCCTAGAAAAAAAGGAAAAGCCACAATAGCTAAACACCACATGCCAGCTAGCCCAAAGAAGGCATGGCCACTCTGTCCCACGCATCGCTCCGGTCCCCTACGCTGAACTGACAGAAGCCCGCCAAAATCGCGAATGAGGCGTAACGCTGCAGTTCAGCTTGTTGCTCGTGCACGTGTTTGTCTCGCGCGTTTTCAGAGTCGAAGACCACGACCGCCGCGTGTACGGCTGAAGGGGGAGCGACAGCTGTAGACGGGAGAGTCGGACACAGGAGTTTTTTTTTGGAAACATACTTGTTTGGTTATATTTGGTTTTAAATTGGTGTTCCTGTGTCTTCTCCACAGCTAGTTTGCTTGGACACTTTTTTCTTCCCTCTAGATTTTGTTTGCGTGTAAGCTTTGTCAAAATTTCGAGTTGAATTGTTCAGCGTTATGAGGAAGCAGTGGCCCACATCAGTCAACAGACTGCGTGAAAGGAGTTTTTTTAAGATACGAGCACGCAAGTTGCAATGAAGATTTGGTTCGCTCGCTAGTTTTGAAAGCGCGGTAGCGTAGTCGAGCGGCGCCGGAGTTTCTATGCTTCGTGCCCTTTAGTTAAGCGCGGCATCGCATGCCGTCTTCAATAGAGTAAATGAGCAATGTTTGGGAAGGTTTTAGAATAAAACCAAACAAAAGCAATTTTCGAAATGCTCATGGGAGAAACATTCAGTACAGGGGTTTTAGCGCAAAATTAACGCCTGTTTTGTTACGCACTCCTGACGTGTACATCAAGTGTTATTGTTCCTTGCGTTTGTTCCTTGAGAAAATTCACGTTCAGATGAGGGTTTAAGGATACCTAGGTGAGAGAGATATCGCCTATGGTTAGGTGCGTGTGGGTATGCTAGCGCTCTTTGGATGAGAGTAAGATGTCGTGCTAGAGCGCACAGCAAAGTCTTGTGCGTTCTTTAAAACAGGGGCTGACATGAAACTACATTCAGCAAATAAGCGTGTTAGTATACGAAATTGCATTACCCTTTGTTATTTTGGTATGTGCTCAGGGATCAGTTGAATTCTTTAGCTGAGCGTCATGTTATACGGAACGTTGAGGGACGTTTTTCGTAATGATTTTAAGAGGTATTTGGAGTAATCGAAAGTTTTAGCTATGGGCAAGAGTATTAGTGTGGTTGCCATTTAAAAGAACAAAAAAAGCGTAGGTGCATTGTGGCACATTTGAAAGACCGGCCTGGTTGCCGAAAACTCATTGCCGGCGCTTGCTGGTTCTAGCAGTTGGTCTTTGTGGTTTAAATGGTGTTGGGAGACTGCGGTTACTGCGATCTCTCCCGTCGAGCAGCTGATACTACCCGACGTCCGAGATCTTCCCGTCGGCGGAGGAGCTGTAGCGATCAAGCTATGCCTTGACCCAGCGGGTCATTCGCCCCGCCGGATTAGTGCCAAAATGACAGTCTCGCCACGGCTGGACGGAGGAAGCAACAGAGGCCGGCCCCACGAGACGGCGCCTACTGATTGACAGCGGCGCCAACGGGGTGGAATGTCGCCAAAGAGGGTTTTGGAGCCGCCGCTCTATCTCCCGCCTGGGCCAGCCACGCATCGTTAGCGCGTTAACCGGCAGACGACGACAGCGCTGGTCAAAGGGCTCTCCCCAGAGGAATCCACGAACCTGGCACCTCTCGAAAGAGCGGCGCTTCTTTAATCCATTGTCAAGTAGCCGACCGGCTGACTGCCTATGCCCGCCAGGCATTGTCCCGGAGGACGAGACGTAGTGTCGCCAAGACGCCGCGACGCCACAAAGAGGACAACAGGACGGCGTCTTCCTGGGGGAGACCGCGGCGGCTGCCGCGGATCGCCCCGCTAATTGAGCGAATAAAATCGGCGGACCCTCTGAAGTATGCGGCCAGGATCGTGGGCACTCTCGACTAAAGGCACACACGCGACGAGGAAGAGCCCTGCTGGCGCCACCACAGTGCAGTGTTCACGTGGACCTTGCATGCTCGCCCCCCCCCCTTCACCTGTGTGAGCGTGATTGGTGGTCGACTCGGAGAGGAGGAGCCCGACAGGGCATAAAACGACGCGGCAGAGTGCTGGACGTCGCTCTGAACTATGTAAAGTTCAACCACCACGCTCGTGGTTTGTGAAACCATTAGATCTTCTCTTCTCTTCTGTCATCTCGACAACTCTCTGTAAAGATGTAAATATACCCGTTAAGTTTGCTCAAAGCTCTCCCCCAGTCCTTGGCTCGACGGAGCGACGGCGATCGGCCCCGCTACCTGCAGACTGTGGTCGCCGCGACGCGCAACAACTGGTGGCAGCGGTGGGATGCCATCATCAGCGTCCCTCCTTCCCATCCGCAACAGGGGCTAGAAAAAACGCCCGCGAACACGCTATGAGTGTGATATGTTGTCATGTTCTTACATGACACCCGTGTCAGGATTATCATGCTTGCACCGGTCATACATTTCGCCATCCATTGACGTCACGTAACAAGAAATTTGGTATATGTGGAGCTAGCGAAACGCCCGCGAACACGCTATGAGTGTGATATGTTGTCATGTTCTTACATGACACCCGTGTCAGGATTATCATGCTTGCACCAGTCATATACTTCGCCATCCATTGACGTCACGTAACAACAAATTTGGTATATGTGGGGCTAGCAAAACGCCCGCGAACACGCTATGAGTGTTACATGTTGTCATGTTCTTACATCACACCCGTGTCAGGATTATCATGCTTGCACTGGTCATATATTTCGCCATCCATTGACGTCACGTAACAAGAAATTTGGTATATGTGGAGCTAGCAAAACGCCCGCGAACACGCTATGAGTGTGACATGTTGTCATGTTCTTACATCACACCCGTGTCAGGATTATCATGCTTGCACCAGTCATATATTTCGCCATCATTTGACGTCACGTAACAAGAAATTTGGTATGTGTAGAGCTAGCAAAGCAGCCGCGAGCGCATCATGAAGGGCCTAATGTACTCCAATGTAGCGTTGACGCGCGCGCGTGCTGGGTACAGCGACGCTACGTTAGCAAAATGCAAGCACTATATTGCCTGATGCCAGGCACGACCAGCAGGGAGCAGCGTCCGCAGGCGCGGCCCTACGGAAACCGGTGCGAAATGCGACATGCTGCATTTCGTGTCCATGCGTTACCCAGACAGCACTGCCTCTCCCACTTTTCGTGACGGAAAGACGCCGGACGCGCTTAAACGCGCATGCGTCAAAGCAACGCAGCACCACGCGCGCCTGCGAGTATATGGCAGGACCGACGCCTGGCGTGGCAACGTCGGCGTAACGCAACGAAATGAACGCCGGCGAGCACGCGCAATGCGTCACGTCAAAATGTATTGGTGCCTTGACTGTGGCATGTAGTCATGTTCTGACATGACACGCACATCGTGATTATCATGTTTGCACCAGTCACATACATCATTCGTCATCCATTGATGTCAAATAATAACAAATTTGGCATATGTGAAGGTAGCGAAACGGCCGCGAGTGCATCATTAGTGTGGCATGTAGTCATGTTGTTACATGACAAGCATGCCATGATTACCATATTTGTATGCGTCATTTATCTATGTCATCCGTTCGCGTCGCTTAATACCGAGTTTGGTACATATGAAGCTAGCGATACTGCCGTGAGCACATCATGAGCGTAGCTTGTAGTCATGTTCTTACATGACACGCAACTCATGTTTATCATGTTTGCACATCACATACATTCATCTGTTTACGTACTGTAATACCGAATTCGGTATGTAAAACTAAAAAGTATAAGTGAACTTAGCGAAACGCCCGCGAACGCGTCATGAGCATGGCATGCATACATGTTGCTACATAACACGAATGTCATGATTTTCATGTTAGGGTCTATCGCTTGCGTTCTCCATGCAATCATGTGATACCATACCAGCTTTGCAACACGGCATGTGAAGTTAGCCACTGCTAAAGCTGCAAAACGATGAAATGTAAATCATTACATACATGTGATTATTTTCGTGTTATGACTAGTCAAATATGTTCTTCCTACAGTCATGTTATGTCATACCAAGTTTGGTATCGATTGTATTGGATTGGATAAACTTTTATTTGGTCCAACCATTATCGAAACGGCCAGGAGAGCTAAATGTCGTAGGCTGTTAAATAGATAGATAGATAGATAGATAGATAGATAGAT
>WOVY01008735.1:0-16214 GCA_013436015.1 Rhipicephalus annulatus | reverse complement strand
TTGCTGCTGCTCACGGACTGCCTATCTCACCTCCTCCGAACACTTCCACTAATGAAGAGACCGATGAGGGGTTGCCGTTAGCTTCTGGAGCTCTTCTCGAACCACCGATTGAAATGACCTCCCGTAATACGTCGATAGCATTCCAGACGACTGCTGACACCGCACCTACGGATGCGACGTTAACATCTTGATTGTAGTGCCTCGCTCGCTGTTGCAGAGTCTTTTCAACCGCTGTCGCCTCGGTGTGAAATTCAGCGACGTTCCACGGGGGGCAATCGGAGCAAACCAGCAAAAATCTCGTGCTTCACCCCACGCATCAGGTGCCGAAGTTTCTTGTCCTCGCTCATATTTTCATCACACCGGCGAAATAACCAGCACATGTCTTCCACATACATTGCGACGCTTCATTGTTGCGCTGGTTTCTTGCTTGCAAGGCAGCTTCAGCTCTTTCCTTGTGGTCTGTACTCGGGTATGGGACCAGTAGCTCCCCGTCAGAAATCATCCCACGACTGAAGGGTACCTTCATGATTTTCGAACCACGTTCGTGCGCTGTCCTGCAACGCGAAATAAACTCGTCGGAGCTTCCGTTTTTCGGTCCATTCGTTGCAGTTGGCGGACGCACTCAAAACCCTCCAGCCAATCCTCGGCGTCTTCATGAGGATTGCCATAAAAAAGTGTCGGGCGTCCGTGGCTCATCGAGAACGACGTGCGTGGCAGCGACTGGAAACGAAACGACGTGTGCGGCAGCGGTTCGAGACGAGATTTCGGTACTCTCACCGGAGACAGCTCGAGACACTCTAGGCTCTGGTAGAAGGAAAAATTTCGGCGGCTCACCACGTCGACGACGGCTGAAGCGCTGATGAACTGGGTGAGCTCCGTTGCTTCGACTGCTCGTGGTTCCGGGCTGCTTCCCTCGACGATAGTTAATGCGCGAGAACAAAACGACGACACAGAGACAAGAAGGACACGAAAGACACGAGCGCTCGTGTCTTTCGTGTCCTTCTTGTCTCTGTGTCGTCGTTTTGTTCTCGCGCAATAACTATCGTCATGCCATACCAACTAGCCCAAGCTGCCACACTTCCATGCTTCCTCGAAATCCAAATTGGTTTGGGATCATTACCCGGCTCGTCCACCAGAATTGTTACGTACAATCCAAATGGTGTACGAATAACTGTTTAATGGGGCTAACTTGTGCCCCAAGAGTTGAGAAAAATGTAGCGGCGTTTTTAATGGGCGATCAACAAGAGGGATCAATCTCCGAAAAAGCCCTCGAGCAGGCACCACTACTTTTTTTATCAAAATCCCGTGCTCAGGAGGCGCGCGCCGTCACGGCCTTTTCTTGTTTCATCATCAAGCCGCTGGGTCTCTTGGAGCGCACGAACTAGCGCGCGTAGCTTGAATACTGCGTCTGCCTTGCGTCAATATTATCGTGAGTCCGAGCCTAAATTAGTCTGGCCAAGTTAAGTTTTCGGGAATGTGAGCCTGAGTTGGTCCGGCCGAGCTATATTTTTGTGAGTTTGAGTACGAGTGACTCGGATTGAGTAGTGTTTTGGTGAGTTTGAGTTTGACTTAGTCAAATTAAAGAAATAATTCATGAGTCTGAGTCCATATAAGTACGTTCGAGGAAAAGGTTGAGTACGTTCGAGGAAGAGTGAGTGCGGTTGATAAAAACATTGTGGATTATGAGCCCGAGTGAGTTCGGCCCGGAGAGAAATTTTGCGAGTCTGAGTTCGTGTGAGTACCACGTGATATAAAATTTTTGACTGAGTTTCAGTGAGATGCATATGTTTAGCACATCTATGATCATAACGTGCACGATCTCACATGTGGACTAACGAAGCGGGAAAGTATTTCATGAGGAGGCGCCAATTTAGTGCAGACTCTGTTTAAGCGACGCCTTGAATCTGCACTCATTGGTATGTATTTAACATAAACAGGACGCTTACGGTCACTGCTAAGTTCAATTTTCATCAAAAAAAGAACTACACTGAAAAATTCATGAGGCGTACTTTAAAATGCATCTGCATAGTGGTGTTCTGCTTACGCCATGCTTTGTCCTGAGCATGTATCATTTTGACGGCAGTGACCTAATTGTTTAGTTCCACTCTCTACTGTTGCTTTGCGTATAAATTATGGTTGCAGCGGCCAAAACGAAATGTAAGTGAATATATAGTTCTGGCAGTTAAGCAGTTGGTTTGTGAGGTGCTGTATATACAATAGTACGTAAGCATAGTTCAAATTGCCCTAACTAAAAAAATATTAGCTTCTTGCAAGGGTGAGCTCTTGAGACTTGCCTTAGCACCTGTCACCTGTTATTATTGAACAAGTTTCAGGATTATGTATTCATTTATCGTTATCTTCAATAGGCCTTAGTACCAGCACTCCTACGTGAAGGCATCTGCTGCGCATCACGTCGGATCTGGTTTCCATGGCGCAACTGCCGCCACTGAGGTACAGGAAGCGCACGTACTAGAAGCACATATTTTTACAGCGCTTTCTATCGCTTTGGTCGGCGATTGTCAACGTGAAAGTATTCTTACGCCGTGAATAAAAAATAAGCTTGTCTAAAAAAATGTTTTTTGTTTGCTTTCAGTTGTTCAAATCAAGAGAGAATATATGGACTTATTTCTCATCTTGGAATGACACTTTCACTTGCAAACGAGAGATCATGACAAGAAAAAGGGGGGGATTTATTCAACTGCAGATTAGTTACAACACCAAAAACAACAAAACGTAAGGCTACAAAAGCCCACGTGTTTAATTTATTTCAAAGAAACTAAAGTACAGACGTTCATTTATTGCAGCCATAAATACATCGCTAATGGTACATTATCCAACGTTTGGGGGGTCACAGCCATCCATTGAACCTAATGTACATCAAGGACGGTAAGTTCGATGCTATCTCAAATTAATAATAAACGAGTGTGTTCTGATGAAGTTGGTAGTTTGTCGTCAAGAAAGTTTGTGCACGAGTGCTTTTGTGCACGACTGCCACAAAATAAGAGTTGAGATTGACATGCGACGACTTGAAACCGATCTTTGAATCAGAAAAGACACATACGAGTGATGAGAAACTGCCCAGTGCAAAGGAATATGTGGCTATTACCGTTCAACATTGAAATAGCAATTTTAAGCACACTTTCGGCTGACTGTTGCCCTTAGCATCCCTGTGTACTCTCGGATATTAACGTGAGAGCGTTGAAGAGCTCGTGTCGCAGAAAACCCGCCACCGGCATCGGCCCCATTGGTTGGGAGCAAAAAGTCGTCTGTGCATCGGTGACCAAAAAATCAAGTTACCGAGGTAGCCGCGGGAGGCCGCTACTTGCCCACGCGTGCGCACGTGACCCCACTGAAAAAGCCGTGCATTCAAAGAAAAAAAAGTGCTCAAGGTCAAGAGGTGCGGTAGTTTCCTTGGCCTAACCCCCCCCTCCTCCATGCTTAGCTTCCAGCGCTTTTTTCGGGACGACAAAAGAGATAATGCAATTAAAGCATGCAACAAATTTTTTAGCTCAACTCGCACTGGACAGATTCTTAAATTTGTGCGGCATTGAATTCATGAGGCAATAAGCTCTTCTAGCGAATTAATTCCATGGTTACTTGAAAAGGTGTCTCAGGGCCCCTTTAACGCATTTTGTTCGAAAGGCGTTCCAACAAAAACGAGCCTAATCGGCGATAATAGTGCACACTGGTCCAATCTACTTTGTGCGGGTTTGTGTGCGTGCGTTTGCATGTAACAAAATATATGAATAAGTACGCACTAAGCAGTTGAAAGTTGCACTGAAGGCCGGATTTCGCTATCGCGTTTAACTCTTAAAAGAGAAGCTTAAGTGTTCCCCAATTTTTTATAACTATGGACAGGCACATAGCCAAAGTTTTTTACAAGGGGGCGGCAAGGCCTAATTGTGGGAAAGAGAATCCTTTCATGACAAACAGAAAGAATTACGCCTGGGAATAAGGAAAGTGTGCCTAATTATTAGCATAAAGTGAGAAACTAATGGAATGTAGTGCAAGAGACCAGTTAATCAGCGATGGAAAACTAAAAGCTAATATGACACTGCAGTATAACTGACGCATGTGAACAAGAAAAAATGCTTTCTTACCAAATTATCTCAATAATAATGCTATACAGAGTCAGTAAACAGGTTAACAAGTGACAAAACAAAAACAAAAGGGGGCGGGGGTTTCTAGGGAACCAGCAGCCTATTTACCCACGTGCCGCAAAAAAATTTGACTGATTTTCTGCCGAACATCTCATATGTTTTAACAACTGCCCTGCGAGAAAAACGGGAGTCTTTTATGGCAGGAGTAATGAAACAACGAACAGATACATACGGGAAAAAATTTTTATAGGACAAAAAAAAAGTGAAACACGGTTGCTTCCCTGAAACCAACAAGCCAGAGCATTTTTATCAATTTAGCAAGGAATGTTGAAGAATGGCATTGCGAATAGTTTTACGATATAGTAAAGGTCAGCGGAAAATAAAACATGAACATGTAGCCTGGCCAAAAAGAGTGGTTTACGCTTCGATTTTCATGCGTCGTGGTTTTTCTATAAGCACAGCAATAACTTCGTCGACACTGACATGCGTTCGGTGAATGTGCATATGGGCCAGACCATCAAGTCACTATTCAGCCGTCCTGTTTCTCAAATTTGTTTTCACTTTTTCCAGCGTCAAGAAGCTGCATTCTGCAGTAGCCGTACTTTCTGGGAGCATTGTCAATATCTGGAGGAGTGTGTGAATGTTCGGGAAGACCGCTTTGTTACATTCAGCTATGCGCCCGTCTCAGAGTAGGAACATTCATCCTCTTACATAGCTTGCCTATTAATTTTGCTGATTTTTCATTCACCTTTCAGTGTAAGGATATGAGCTGTTGTCATATTTCTCAGGTAAAAATCCATTGCCAGCTGGGCAAGATTGGAACTTTCCTATGGAGGCAGGCTTTGGCACCAGGAATTGCAAACGTTGCAGTGTTTTGGGACGTTTCGCAAAGCACTGTTTCAGTGAAGCTTTCAGGTCATCCATGTACGGATTCAACAACGCTCGTTTGCGCTACTCTTTCGCAGAACTACAATCGCATTTGCCCAGTATCTCTGTCTTCTTACCACTCGTGAATTCTCGCACTTCACTCCGAACTCCGCCGCTTTGTCCTGACGTAGACAAATTTTTTTTGTGGAATTCTGTCTTCTCGTTAGTTCGCATCTCTGCAAACCTGCTCCGAGGCGATGCTATAGAGGCTCTGCAGATACAAAACAAGTGGTGTGTGAGATGTAGGAAAGTCTCACTAAAAGTGAGCCATATAGGAAAGTTGGGCGGACAGGTTTGCTGATGGAGGGCAGTAGGTGGTGGGCGGTATAGCTTTGTCACCGAAGGTGTCTATGAACACCTAAAGTGAGCAAACTATCGAAGAAACAGCTTCTCCGAACAACACAACTGAATCGCAGCATTCCATGCACCTACCTTGTTTTACAATATAGGTGCCGCCGGCCGAATGACATTGTAGACGCTTCTAGATGTTTTTTTTCAGAACTGCTGTACTTTTTGCTGACACCCGAAAGGAAGTGCACACTTCACTAACTGTGCCACAGGCCTGTCGAATGACTCGGACAGCTGAGGCATCGCTCAAAAAGGGTTCTGGGAGCAACGAATATTGCGTGTACAATGTCTTCGGAAAATCGTTACAGATGAGTGTCTATTGTGCTCTGGAGATCATTGACATTCTTCTCTCCCCTTTCACCCTGTCCGACTCTCATCCGCGCGTCCATGTCGTCGAGCCATTCGATTGACTGAAGCTACTGACACCAGTTCCTCAGGGTTGTTTGACGGCTGGCTATTTGAGTTGGAGACTGTTGTACATCACTCTAATTTCTCTTCTCTTCTTCATTTTATTCGTCTTCTTCTTCTCTATTCTTATGAAATGTACATGAACTACTGTCTGTACCAAAAAAGAACAACTCCTCACTATAAAACATGGGTGCGATGGCGAAGGCCAGCTACCTTTAGAGGCCGGACCCGGTCCCAACAAACTGGAGCCCGCAGTGGGACCCCTCCTAACCCCAGAGCCCCAACAACCGCTCAAGATCGCGAGAACTTAGAAATCAAAGTGGCACCATGTGATTGTAGAGAGCAATCTGTGAGAAATGTGTCCCTCTCCCCACAGCTTTCACTGTGCTACACATGCATGAATCCTGAAGAAGCTTCCCTGGCTTACTGGCCCGGGCCCAAGCGCGCGGTAATGGAGGCACTGAGGGTAAGTCAGTGAGGCGTCAGTTTTGAAAGTCTGTTCAAGAGATAGCGTGGTGCGCTCGACCACAGAAGACGTTTTCATGATGTAGTGGTGGTCCCTGGGACTGTTGAAAAGTATCAACAGATGACACCGTGGGAGTAGTGACAAGTTTGAATAGGCTCGCCGTGGAGGCATGTCATCACCTCCTACTGAAAGGCAGCATGAATCGCCAGCGCTTCTTTCTAGGTGGAGTGAATCGTCAAGCCGTTGAGTGTGACAGGAGCTCCGCGCGGACCAGCGTAACAAAGGCCCATATATCAGGGTAGCTCATGGTGAGCATTGAGTTCGTTCTGACTACAAATGGGAAATCTATCCTACTGCTTGTTGTTGCTGATTGCCGCATATCTGTTTCTGTAAAATAAGAAATATAGAACGCTTGAACGAACTCCTCTTGCATGGTAATCGAACTGAACCAACACATGCTCAGCCTACGATCAGTTGTGACTCTCCCCACTGCCAACATGATCAACTGCATCCAATGAGCTCCGACACAGCCTAACGAACGCTTGAGTACAAGCAGCGACGCATTAACTCGCCCAAAGTGGGAGCGTCTCGTCGGTCCCAATGAACGGCAGCGATCCCTTGCTTCCGTCGCTCTTTCTTTAAAGGCATTGCCGTGAAGGCGTAAAACCATGTGGCGGGCGAGTTTTAGTAGGTGCTGAGGACACCACTTCAGTGCAATTATTAAAAATTCCTGCAAGTACCAGCCCTCACACAAGGGAGCAACGTTGCTGCTTTCTAACGGAAAGGGAAACGAGAACAATGCATACGACACGTGAAGCTACGTAAGTAACAACCATAGTCGTCTGCTTACTTTCTCGAAAGTGATGCGTCGGTCAGCGCTCAATAAACGTATAACTGGAGAGCCGCATAAACACTCATTCAACAAATGGGTGTCTCAACCGTACAAATTGTGTACACTGTTTACTTTTTCCACCTCGCGGGCGCTTGCCCGAAGACAGAGGTAGTTGAGAAATGGTGGCGGGGTTCGCATAGGGCGCGAGTGGGGTCGGACTATGTACTGGGTCGTCGAAGCTGTCGCATTTCGTCCGGAACTTCCCTTTTCCAAGCTCACCTTCGGTGGGTGGTCTTTCGCAGTACGTATAGAACACGTGGTCGTAGGCTTGTCAGTCACTCGGATATCTTCTTTCTTATATCGTTTCGCTGATATATGAGTGAGTATTGTTTTTGTTGTGGTGTTGATACATGGACCGGACGGTCAATTTCTCAGTGAGCGTGGTCATGCATTTTGGAATAGAAGTAATTTGGTAGCTGTTGTTGGTTAGCTGCTCAATTAGCGTTCGGTTTTAAATTGTTTCTATGCACACGCTCATGCTTGTCATTATGCCTCTACACAAGGGCGTTATCGGTCGACTGGAAATATTTTGGGCAGAGGGGCCTGGGCCTTCCAGCACCTTCTTATCCTACGTGCCTGTGTATGTACACACATAAAAGAAGTCCAAAATTATATATGAAATAGAATTCTGAAGCACCCGACCGCAATTTAGAACCTTGTTCCGCAGCGCTGAGTGTAAGGCAGCTCTACCACGCGCCATGCATGTTCAGTCTTAGTAACGGTGAGCTATTTAAAGCGCCATTTTCCGCTGATGGTACGCCGAGTTCAGAGGAGCTTTAGCGTAGTTTCCAGTACGGGAGGCAGTACTGTAGGGAGGTGGCAGACAGAAACCACATGCTGTGGGCTTGCGAAATTAACGCAGCCATTACTACTCGCCTAAATCCTAGATGAGAAGACTGGGAGTCAGCCCTGCTTGGCTGCTCAGACCTTCATCTCCAACGGGCCTTGGTCCAGAGAGCCAGGACTGCTGCTTCAACCAATGGGGTCCCGGAATAGAGACTCCACCTAATCTGCAGGGATCTCTAAAGAAGTACTACACCTATTTTTGTAATGAATGTTTTTCACCACCACCGCCATTTTCTAACTTGAAAACTTTGAGTCGGACAGAAAAAAAGAGGCCCATTCTGTACCAATCGTGATGTGGAACAACAATATGAAAAAAATAAAGCCGAAATCACTTCGGTTCGCACAACACCACGTTTGCAAAGATGCGTAGGGGTCATTCAACACGCCGCCAAAAAATAGAAAATACTGAGATCTTTAGGTGCTGCAAAACCGACCCATGCAGCGAGTTGCTCATACACAAAGTTGTAACTGTCACAGTTGGTAGTTAGCGCTTGTCCTGTATGTAGTTGCGCTTTCTCGTAGAGTGGCGTTGTTTGTGCTTCAGTGGCACAATACAAGTGTCCAGCTGTTTGTCGTTCTTCGTGAACCATTATAGTTTTTTGCTATGGCATTCATAGTGCCGTCTTGCAGTGAAACTGAGTTTTTTTCTGAAAAAGAATGTGAGAATACTTTCTTCTTTGCCCGGATAATTTATCTTAATTTTTTAAAACTTTGTTAACAAAGAATCAGTTGATGGTATTCTCACGCACCAGTGGCATAGCTAAGGTGTGGAACACCCGGCTTGAGTTCCTTTCTTCCGTAAAATTGCTTTTCGCCGAAACAACCAGAGTGCAAAATGACAATTTACCTACTAGACCCCTTCTTCAAATCACAATGGTCATCCCCCAACCCCTCTCTAAAATGATTTCCTTCGTATGCCCCTGCCACTCACGATTATTGTTTGTAAAGAAATATTAAATTGGTCCTGTTCAATACAACCTTTCAAATACCAAAAGTTCATTACGTTCGCGTTTATTGTGATAAACCTTAAAGGGCTTTTATTGAACCTTGGGGAAAGTTACCTGCACTTATTGCTAAAACTTTGGCAGAAAAGATGCCATTTGCAGTGTCCAGTGCAAAGAATAAAGTATATGACATAAATTGTTGTCATAATGCTTCCTTGTGTTGTGAGTCGCCTATTGAATTTCCTTGCTTGGCAGCTGAGAGGTGTTTCTGCCTGATCTTAAGAACATTGAAGCAATTTTCAATCACCATGTGTAAGAGAAAAAGTCCTTGTTCGCGATGATCATGTTAATGACCAGGTAACGTAGAACACTGTCCTTAACAGGCACTGAAAGACATTCAAGGCTACAGCATGAAACATAAAGATAGTTTCAGAATCAGCTCGAAAACACCCTCTTTTCTCTCAACATATTAGGTTATAAGGCAAAGCACAAATGTCGCAGCTAGTGGTCGAGTGAATCATCGTAGGCTGCGTAGTTCTCAATGCATCCGCAGGATGCACGACGTGTCTGTATAGGCTAAAGGTTGCTGAAGATTCACCCAGTATAAAAATTTGGGGACCCTCAACATCCGCCTCCAAGAATTTAACACGAAAGCGGTTTTTGTCGCTACACTTTGTCGCAACACCCTTTTGTCGCCAGGCAAAAGGGTGTTAAAAGGGTGTGTTGTTGGTCATATTGGGGACTAATGGGGCTGCCACGGCCATTAATCTCTTCAAGGACTAACGGCATTGTGTCTAACAGTTAGTCCACATAAACGAGCTCAAGAAACTAACATTCAGTCCTCACATTTACACCTCAGTGACTAGCCGTTATTCTCACAATCCACCTCAAAGGACTAACATTTAGTCCAAACAATTGCACCGTATAGGGCCACTATGATTTCCCACATACACACCTTACCAGGAAACCATTAGTCCTGACAATTGCACCTCGCCGGACGAACAGTTGATCCACTCAAATACTCCAAACGAATGAACTTTTTATCTCCAAAGGTAACATTGCTTTTGTTTATTTTCCGCCAGGCCTAATACTTTTTTCGCCTGTTTTTCTGTGCAGTGAGCAACAAATAGCGCAGAAAAATACACGCGAAAAAGTAGTTAGCCACCTACGCGTAACTGCTTTCGAAGTCACGGCAACAACGAAAGACAAAAGTGAGACATCGATATCTTTTGTTTTTTCTACATACACACGAAGTTTCTCCATTCTCTTAAGTGAATTCAAGGCGAAGTGTACAAGTCCAATCTCGTTGTCACATCTTGTTCACTCCTTCTGGAGCTCCTCCGACGAAAGCGATAGATGACAGGCATTGCAGACGCCAGCGCATGCAGCCTTCTGTCTGTTGTGTTCCCACAGCTGTACGTACAATAAGATAGTGAAATAGTTAAATACACGTGACAGAAAATGAAGATGCACGAATATTACAAGTATGTGCAAGTTGATACAAAAGCATACGTGTAAAATATGAGACACAAATAACTTCACCTTCACATCTCGCACAGTCCTTCTGCAGCTGCTCTGATGAATTAGATGGATGACAGGCATCCAGACGCCAGCGCACACAGGTTTCAGCACGGTGAGTGCCTACGGCTGCACAATAAGTATGTAAAATAGTGTCACACGTGGCAGAGAAGGAATATGAATGGATATGAGAAATACGCGCAAGGTGAAATAAAAACATACGTGAGAAAAGACTTGCTAATTACATCACGGAGATGTCACACATCATCAGACTCATTTCGATCCCCGCAGTGCAACAGCTTAGGAGCGGTGGCCGCAGCCACAACTCCGCGAACCACCATGCCGCCAAGTCGGCGAGTCCTAAGCGAGCGACGTGGTTTCAGCTCGACCAAGCCAACGCGAGACCAACACCGCGCTGCACGCGGAGTGTCTGCCGCCAGCGACCTTCGAACAGGAGAGCGAGCGTACGCTTGGCCGCCGCCACGAACAGCGCCGAGCTGGTTTGGAGCTAGCGTCAAAGAAATTGACGGTAATGCGGCCTTTTTCCACAAACTCGAGTGAGTGCAGCGCGCAAACGCGAGTCCACCGCCGCGGCCAACGGACGGCGCCGAGCTGCTTGCGACCGACTGACGGGAAAGCTAGCTGTAATGGCAACCAATTTTACACTCAGTTCCGACGCTAGCGGAAGCCCCGCCAGCCTGTCCTGGTGCACCTACAGTGCGCGACATGCCACAAACAAGCTCATTACGAGAACCCGCAACGTGTTTTCGATGAGTCCCAACACAGCGACGAGGTCTCAGCCCAATATCGTCAACCCGGAGCTTATCGCGGCGGCGAAGACAGGCGAGCACTCACTGAGGGAGCGTACGGGGGCTGACGGCAATTGCGGCTAATTTCAAGGCAGTCTCAAAGCACAGGCGAACTGCAGACGCCCAAGCTAACGTTCGCGGTGCATTTCTTGCGTGCGATATACAACACGACCAAGCCCGTTGCCGGCAAGCGTGATCCGCATCACACACGTCACAACTAGAGTAGAATAAAAAATGATAACCTACTTGCGAAAGAATCCAGCGCTGATTTCTGCCCTGAGTCGGACTGAAGCATATATCCGATAGGCCTGCTGTCTTCTCGTTCGCCATGTTGGCCTTCCCAACTGTTGCTGTCGTGTGTTGGTCGGGGACTATCTTGGAGATATACAGCGTGGCGTGGTGACGTGTCGAGACTTGCTCCAGACTTCATGGGTGCAGCGGAACGTAAAAGCAGCAGCCCACGCTGATCCAAGCGTACACACAAGCACCACGTCCTATTCCTAGATCGTCGAATTCAGGCGGCCTTGGTCGAGCACTCCGAGGGTGAAGCAACGTGGACCACCGCCAACAAAACACGGGGAAAGACTGACCCCATATTCTAGAACGTTCCTTCACTCAGCGCTGCACCTTCACTTGACAAAGCCGATGGAAGCGCCATCTCTAGTCACGGCATGTTATTGCATATCAGAGATAATATCGTGCGATTCTCGAGCAGCGCAGCGTCATTTTCAGCCGAGCAGCGGCGCAGGGCCCTACTTTGTCAAGTGAAGGGTGAAAGTCGAGTCGAGGAGCGTTTGTGAATACGGGGGTTAGTCAGGAGAGAAGGAAGACGGCTAGTGATCTTGGCAACGCTTTGCGCACTGCCTGCATTCCCCGGGTGGTTCATCCCTTTGGAGCGTGTTTGGAGACTAAGTGGTTTGCCCGTGGCACGCTTTCCTCTGCGGTTCCTCCTCAACGGTCTATTCGTTCATCGCGCGCACCTATTAGGCTCAGTACTTCCTTTTTCGGGTAATTTTTCTTTAGAGTGTCATGTGTACTTCAACTACTTCGTGCATACTATTCATCCTGCTATATTACTTGAAATATTTAAATTGTGCATAACTGCATTGTTTTGGATAAAATTTAAAAGTTGCGTGTGTCAGTGAAACATCCGAATATGGCTCTATTCTGTGAAAGTGTTAGCATCCTTTAAACCACGAGCAGCTATGAACGTCACACATTTTCGAACTTGCTAAATCCCCAATACTTATTCTAAAGGGAATACGTGCGTGCAGTAACGTGTGTACGTTTTGTAATGGGTGGCATTCTTTAAACATGAACTTGTTTATGATAAAAACATGGGCTAACACTCGATAGCAATATAGGTGTGTATCAGGAAATACTGCGACGATAAACACACGCTTTATCGTGAAGCCTGTGTACAGAACACGTGTATTTCTAAATTATGGATGCAATTTTCACTGCATTTTCTAGCAGATAGTCATCTTTGCCGTGTTCCCAAGCAGACGCGTGTCTATGTGGTAGAACAGCTGCTTCCCACGCAAATGGCGTTGGTTCGATCCTCACTCGGACCATAAAATTTGTAGTAATGATTATATTTGTGCATTCTTCGATATTTCAGTCTTGGGCAAGATGATAATTTTTGCGAACAATCAACGATACCAACACCCACGCCGACACCGATATTGTAACCGACACCAACAACGGGATTTCTGCGAAACGAAGTCAACGTTTTCGCTGAGCAATTGAAGCAGCGAACTTTCGATCACCTTGAAACTAAGCCGCGCATTCGAAGCAAAAAAAAAATTGAAGATCCTCCGTACAGTGGGAATTCATGAGATGTGAAGCACAAATGAGAAATGTTAATATCTCACTTTAAAATCAGCCTAACGTTACGAGGTGGCGGTAAATGATGTCGTACATGACTTCCATGTCACGATTATCATATTGGAATGTGCCGTTTACTTTCGTCAACTATTCACGTTACGTGATACCAAATTTAGTATATGTAAATCTAGAGAAACGGCGGCGAGCACACATTGAGCGTGGAATGTTGTCATGTTCTTACATGATACGCGTATTAGGATTATCATCTTTGGACCAGTCATATATTTCGTGATCCATTGATGTCACCTAACACCAAGTTTCGTACATGTGGAGCAAGCAAAACAGCCACTAGCTCATCGTGAAGGGCCCAATAAATCTCCATAGTGGCGTTTACACGTGCACACACTAGGCACAGCGATGCTACGTTAACAAAACGCGAGCACTCTATAGTCTGACGCCAGGCGCGCCCAGCGTGAAATGCGACATGCTGCATTTCGTGCCAATGCATCTCCAGACAACACTGCATCTCTCTTTCCGTGACAGAGAAACGCCAGACGCACTCAAACGCGCATGCGTCAAAGCAACGCAGAGCGGGGCGTGCCTTCGAGTACATGGCAGGACCTGCGCCTGACGTGGCAACGCCGGCGTGGCGCGACTAAACGAATGCCGGCACGAGTGCGCACCGCGTCACGTCAAAATGTATTGGCGTCTTAACTGTGGCATGTAGTCATGTTCTCATATGACACAAATTTCATGATTATCATGTTTTCACCAACCACACGCCTTCTTCATCTATTGACGTCACGTAATACCAAATTTGGCATATGTGAAGCTAGCAAAACGGCCGTAAGCGCATCATGAGTGTGGCATACGATCTCTTTCTGATATGACACGCAACTCATATTTATCGTGTTTGCACCAGTCTCGTACCTTCGCCATTCATTCACGTCCCATATTACAAAATTTGGTATAATTAAAGCTAGCGGAACGACCGCCAGCGCATCATGAGCATGACTTGTAGTCATGTTGTTACACGACACGCATCTCATGATTATCATGTTTGCACCAATCACATACTTTTGTCATCCATTCACGCGCCGTAATAGTAACTTGGTTTATCTGACACTAGCGAAATGACCGTGAGTGCATCATGAGCGTAAAAAGTAGTCATGTTGTTACAACGACACGCATGTCACGATTTTCATGTTAGGGTCTGTTGTATGCTTTCGCCATGCAATCATGTTTTAACCTACCAGTTTTGCAACATGTCATGTGAACGAAACCACTGCAAAAGCAGCAGGACCATGAAATGAATATCATGATATTGATGACATAAACGTCATGATTTTCATGTTATGATTAGTCAAATATGGGGGTTCTACCGTGATCTTATGTCATACCAAGTTTGGTATTGATACCGTTATCGAAACGGCGAGCAGAGCTGAAAGTCGTAGGCGGTTAGATAGATAGATAGATAGATGGATAGATAGATAGATAGATAGATAGATAGATAGATAGATAGATAGATAGATAGATAGATAGATACGCTCCAACGTCGCCTAATTTCGACAAGAAATGCTTCACATTTAAAAAACCACCCACCTCCCCGAAAGGAATCGTGAGGAAATGCGAATTCATTGCGTAGCGCTCATAACATCGTTTCACACGTGATAACCGAGCGTTAGATGAATAGGAGTATGGGTAATAAGCTTAATATAAAAAACAGCACGTTTAGGTGGCCTGGCCCAGGCCTCCAATGAGGGAACGTTAAGGGCTTGCCTCGACGCCACCTCACGGGTGTGCTGGGTCGCCCAGGTTTAAGTCGTCAAGAGCGGGGATCCAGAGAGCCTCATGGAGCTTCGACGAAAGCGTCGTGGTGTTAGTGTGTCTGTACTGTGCCGGGCGCTCCCACAGCAAATGCGGAAGCGTGGCTGGGTGAGTGCCACAGCACCAGGGGTGAGAGTTGGCATACACGTTCGTGAATATGAGGTGAAGGCGGATAGGCAAGGGATACGCGTTTGTTATAAGTAGGCGAAAAATGGTGACCCGTGCCCGGTTAGGCTTGAAGTATGGTGGTTAGATGAATAATGATTTAGAGGCGAAGCTCCTCAAAGCAGCTCCCACTAGTCCCTCGTATTTGTGCGTAACACAAGGTGGTGCCGGTGGGAGACCTGCAAGGTGGTGCCGGTGGAAGATTTCTCCTGTGCGTTGTTGAAGAACAAAAAAGGCGCAGCGTGCGCGTTAGCTAAAAGCCAATTTACCTGTCTCATTCCCTATTAGCAGCCATTGGCATATACATTGAGCACTATCTGACAAAAAAGGGTTGCTACGTTATACTCGCAGGGCGTAACTTCCTTGGTTTTAGAAAGGTTTCGCGAGCATTGGGCCACAGTGCCATGAATACAGTGAACTAGCATATGCCATGAAGTCGAGGTGGTTAAAGGTGGGAAAGTGGACACGAAGCGCAAGCCTTAAGAAAGTGTGCGTGTTCCACCTCTCGTTTAGTCCTTGGAATGTCCGCTGGATGGCGGTGCTTCTATATGCGGAATATATGATGAAAACATGGTAGATAGTGGTACTTGGAGTGTTGACTAGATGGACAAACGAACACACAGACAGATGCATGGATGGACACATGGATGGCTGCACGGACGGACGGGCGCATGGACAGACGCAGGGGTGGTAGTATGGATGAACGCAGGGATGGACGCATGAATACACGTGCGGAGGCACGAACAGACGCACGCGCGAACGGGCGGAAGGACGCACGGATGGTCACTCCGTGACCATCTGTCAATCTATCTATCTATAGAGCCACCCACGACTTTTAGCTTTCCGGGTCGTTTCGATAAAGGTATCAATACCAAACTTGATAAGGTATAACATTACTGTATGGAGAAAATATCTGACTAGTCGTAACATGAAAATCATGACACATATATCATGGATGTCATGATCAGACGGACGCATAAACGCACGGAAGTAAGAAAGAATGGACGGATGGATGCTTCTGCGAACTCTCTATCATTCACACCCCGTGGATATTCTGGCATTTTCTTTAAATGCGAAGAATTTCTTAGCGAACGTCGGTAACTTTGAACGTATCTATCAATCTATCATCTATCGAGC
>WOVY01008734.1:0-19673 GCA_013436015.1 Rhipicephalus annulatus | reverse complement strand
AAAAAAAACTGTGAAAAAACGTCGCGTCTTTACCAGTAAAGTTTGTGTAATCATGCCTCAATTGTATACTATATATCAAAAACCACACGACTATACTGTTCGCCCGCCTTGAACTTTTTCTTAGGATAGTATCATAAACTGCAGTAGACAGCTGAGTTCGAATAAAGATTGGCACTTGATAATGAACGACCACTATTGCGTGACAGATCATTTCTAAAAACTGTATAGGAGAAGTTTGTGTCATACTAGAGATGAGCTTTCTGTAGGAACTCAACAAAGACTTAAACGTTTGCAGCAGAAGAGAGAATTGGGTCAGATGGTTTGGGTTTAGATTGAGACAGGGCTAAAGACGAATGACAGAGCGTTCATCTTGTTAAGCCTTCTTCTTTGTCTTACGTCTTTTGCGTGGGTTCAAGATGAACATAAAGTTTATTTAGAGTGCCACCGACAAGACGCAAAGATGATGTGCTGTTCCATGCTCTCGTTCCCTGTGTGGGATAAAAGGTAATTTGAAGCATTCTGGTGTTTGACTGCTGCAGATGTCCAGGGGGTAGTGAAGCTAACGCTACTAGATTGTGCTTCAATTGTAGGTAGCGTCTGTGCGAGCATTGTTTGTAAGTAGGAGGTTTGATGGGGGTTTTTTAGGCGTACGATAATAAACACCGACATTCAAGCATATTAAAGTGCGAGCAAACACACGTGGAGGCATAATGCAAGCCCTACAGGATCTCTCATTTCAGTCTGTTCATGGATGTGCCCCTGACGACGAGTGAAGTGCTAAAGCCCGAGTAACCAGATTGGTCATTCACCATGGCTGTGGCTACTTTGTCGCCTGACGGATGGGGCTTGTCGCCACGCGAAAGTCCGTCACGTTCACGCACGTTTGACGACGCCCCCCCCCCCAAAAAAAAACGGAGCAACGCATACGCAATCTTTGTCCACCACTCATGCTTTGCAGCCCCGGCTACCGCTGCTCCCTTTGAAGACCAACTCCTTTTTTCATTTTTGAGTGTGTTCGCTCAATAGCCTTTCACGTCGTTCTCAAAAGCAGGGTTATTTCACTTTCGTATGCTGCCTCGGTTTTTTCGTTCTTCAAGTTCTCTTTCTATTGCCAGATCTGACACATGATCGCTCAATCACACGTTGTATTATTTGCTGTTGTTGTTTTTGAGAACACAAACCGATGCTTGTTTCCTACTCCACCATACATACAGAGCACATTATTATAAACGGGAAATAAATTATTGCGAACTACTTTTGAAATCAGATATTTCAGTCTTTCGAAACCCGAAGTAAATTAATACTTGTGTGTCTGCTACCCTTCCCCCCCTGCAATCACAGGCACCCAACAAAGAACAATTCCCGGTATTAGACAAGCAGAGATGCTATGATATTGTATGGTGCTTTTTATATTAAATGTATGCAGTTACACAGCTGCTGATTATTAAGGAAGATTCAAGAAATTTTGAAAGGCGACCGATGGGGACAAAACACAAAGTGGGAGGATTAGGTGTGAAAGGGTGGGCAGATACTATCATTCTTTCAGACTGTCTGTCTGTGTGCAGTTTATGACTTGCGCCTAATATGTCCAATGTTTTAAATGTGTTTTACGCCTTTGCCCCGAGACATTTACGGCTAATTTGCTTGGTGTGCTACCGCTCGCTTACGTGCTCATGTAGAGAGCGCGCGCTGCAATTGAGTTTCCTCACAATGTACCTGAGTCCCCTCACAATACCACCAGCAACGTGGCTTCACAAAGATCTCTGAGCTGGACAAGCACTTCGAGATGTGAATCCAGCAAAGGAGTAAAGCTCGTTAGTTAAGTTTATGGTCTGGAGCAGAGGACAGAAGACGAGGACGCCCTAGTCACTGCGAAATGCATTTCTCGGGTCCCCGTGATAATACCGTGTACGACGTGTGCCTCGAAGTAAGTGGCATTCTGCCGACATGAAGCCGCGTAATCTATCGATGTGCTGTGTTGGCGTTTACCGAAACCATATAATTGTTGTTTTGATGTGGTATCTGGCAGTCGAAGCCATGTACTGTCACGTCAATACGTTTACGGCACTCTGAAAGAATAAACAAAAACTATTATACAGTCATGGCATTAAAATGCTCGCAAAGTTTTTAGAATCATGTCCTCCGTGCCGCGCCTGCCCCGCTCACGCCACCGCGAAGCAGCAGCTAAGTTTAACCACAGTGAGTCAAGTTGAAAGTGCTCGCCCCCTTTTTTTCCGGCTTTCATGTCATGCTAGTTCTATCTTTCGCGAACGCGGCTGTGTTCGCAGGCTATGACTAGATGGGAAAACTGATACAGCTTTACACGCGGAGAGCGTCCCTTGGTGTTTTCTGAAATGCTGTGGTAGCCCACAAGACAATACTTTGGACCTCATCGACAATTTCGTGGGGCCCGCTTCTTCCATCGAGGAAACGCAACTTGGCACAGCGAGCGTCTCGTTTTAGCACGCCAGGCTGACAGCACAGCACCAAAGTTCCCCGCACCGACTGCAGAAAGCGTTGCGCGCGTGTCTCAAGCACTCCCGTATCGGCTGAACACACTCTACTCCTCCCGCATCTCTTCTCAAGTGTTCTGGAGCTCGCCGACAGGACCAGGCGCGGTGTTGTCATCACTTCGCAAACTCTAGCTTGCCACTTTGGAGGTAATAATGCGAAGGCATTTCTTAGTCGAGGGCTGTCGTGTGTCCCTTGTCGGCGTGCCCACAGATCTCTCAGCGCGCTTTTCTTTGTCGCCCATAGCAACAAACTGCGGCGCGCCAAGCAATTGGAGCAGGTGGTGAGTGGTGAAGGGTAAGGAAGAGGTAAAGGGTAACCCTGTGAGGGCACTCGTATCGCAGAGCTCGCTCGGCGGAGAAACAAGGCTCGGACGCTCCTCCTCTCTGCGCTGCGACCTATTATATCATGCACAGAGCACGCGCTTTGGTGTCGTCTTGATAGCGATGGAAGTCAGTGATGTCGAATCTCTCGCGGCAATGATACCCATTAGGAAGAAGTTTAACACAATGCAACTCGAGGATTACACCTTTCCTGGTGCTGGCGTCACGGCAGTTGCTTCAACGTCATCATCGGTCGGAGAAGAAAACACTTCTTCGAAGCGAACAGCGCGTAATGCCGAACGCATGCGCTTGAAAGGAGTCGCCGATGCGGAACTCCGTGCTCGCGAAGCCGCTGTGAAACACCAACGACGAATCGAAGATGCTCACATGTGTGCTCAGCAGGTTGCTGTCCGGCAGCAACAGCAAGCTGAGAACGCTGCAAATGAACGTCAACGACGAGCCGAGAACGTTGAAGTAGTTCGTGTTCGAAAAGCAGCGGGAAACATCAACCAGAGAGCCGCCGACCTTAATAATAGGCAGTGGGGCCATACGTCTTGTTAGTATGAGCCAACTTCTATTGGCAGACAAAAAACTCCCAAGCATTACCCCGAGGGTGAACTTGGTTAAATGCGAATGCACGGGGTGATGCTATGAGGGGGAGTGAAGTTAAAATCCGTTGGCATTCACCAGTGAGTTAACGTAACTCCCTCATGTGATCACATTGCAATTCCTTGGAACCATTAGACCCTCTCGGTTAATCTTGTTGAGTTTACGTATATATGTGAGAGCAAATTCACACTACAATGATGTTTTATATCCGCGGCCCGCTTCGCCCGCTTGCGCTCGGCATCACGGCCCTTCGCCACGCTGCCTTGTGTTCAACCGGCGCGACAACTTCAACGACATGTGCAATGCTCGCGTTCGATTGCGTTGTACTCGTTGTTGGAGGTATCGCAGTCGAGGTTGATGCCTGCGATGGATTCATACCTATGACGACTTGCCGATCTCGAGAAAGTCATGGCTGCGCGGTTGCGCGCAGCCACGGAGCGGAGGGCGGAGCGCGTGAAATCACGTGTTGTGTGACCTCCCTGCGCCATTGCTACAGACGCTCCTCTCCGCTCCTCGCGCCAATGCTACAGGAGAGGAGGTAGTGCACCACGGACGGCGGATCCAGGGTCGCTTATAAAGTGCATTCGCTTTTAAAAAACAAGAAGTCAAAGTGCGCTGGTTGATGTATCAGATGCGAGAAAAAGAGAAAAAAACCTTTTATTGATGCCGGCCTGAAGGATCGTCAATGTTGGCTGCAGCTCTTAGGTCAGTGACCAATCTCCTCGCGCACACCCACGTGCCCAGTGGTTCAGCCAGCGCTTCTTCTGCTGCTCTCATCTGGTCAGTGCAGTCTCCAGAGGAAATATGAGGGGGAAGGAACACGGTGGCATCCCGTTGGTTGTGCACATTCCCAGGTGCAGTGATGACGTGGGCAGCGCTCCATGATAGGGGCAGTCTGAGGTACAATTTATGAGGTAAAAGAAACGAACGATGCAAACGCAGTGAAATTAATCAGTCTGACGCTGCAGCCAGACAACAGTGTCCTCTCGGTTGACAGATCTGTGGATTGATAGAAAGTACTGTGACAACTTTTATGAAACGTAACACATGAACGCACGGTCTGCGGGCTCCGGCGGCTACTGACAGCGCGTTCAAGTGGAAGCGAGAGCTACCACAGCGACTTCTTGCGTCATCTCGCGGAGAACAACGTAACCATTCGTTTGCTAATATTAGGGGGCAGGGTAGTATCGTACCACTGGTTTTATACCAGCAATGATTGGTTGCTTTGCTCGCCTTAAGTTGACACGTAAAGAAGCTGTAGTTGCTTCCGCTTCCGCTTGAACGCGCTTCCGGCAGCCGCCCAGAGCGCACAAGTCACGCATTCGCGTGCTTCCTTTCATAAATCTTGGCACTGTACATAAGGCACCGGCGTTGCTCAGTGACAGTTAGCGCTAGCCATGTGACATGGACTGAACGACAACGATGACGCTGAGCCATCGAACTGCTCGTTTAGTGTCGAGGAAATTATTGTACAGTGCTCACTTCTCATGTCTGTAAAGACGGAGCGTCGCAAGCGGAACAGCATGAGCGACATTTTAAATCACAAATATGCCACATCTGAGCTTGCGCGGCGCTAATGATGTACCTACCTTGCAATACTGATCCCTGTTTATCACCGCGGATGCAACATGCACTTTGGCCCATTGGTCACAGGGTCGGTGCCTGTCCTCGGCAAGTCACCTCTTTGTTCACTTTTCTATCCTTGCATTTATAGAAATATTGCTAATGAAGACTTCTATACCATACTTGGCATTATTTTCTGTCATTCTATCGACCACCCCATGCTGATTGTGCAAGTTCTCGTCTCTCGATTGTCTGTTCGCATTATTACAGGGTCAGACAAAAACAAAAACGCATGTTTAAAACTTTCGCTCATTCCTTCAATCGCATGAATGGTTTCACAGCAGTGTGAAGCAACGTATGGCATAATGAAGAAAAAGAAATTTGACAACTTCAAACACTTTGACATGCATGTTTTCACAGTGAATTTTTTATGAACATATTTCGTTCTAATTTGGAGCCCATTGGTTCATCATAAACTGGTGTATGAGAACTGTAACTATTTGCTAAGTGTAAAATAACTCATCTATATAGAAACGCATGACCAACTCCGTGGAAGTGCACTGTCGATGTATTCTTCGGCAAACGCCCTAATTAAGACGTGTCTTCATGTTTGTTCGAACACCGTGACAATGGGAAAAAGTCCTGCATAGTAAATGAACCCCGTGACCAAGCCGCGCCCTTAGTGAGGTTAACAGAGGTGGCGATTAATCGCCTCCTAGAGAGCTGGGGCTAATGAAGTGCCAGTGTTCAATGCCCTGCCGCATCTCGGCGGACCTTTCGCGGTTCTCTATAGTAATAGCTGGTGTAACTATATATAAGGCAAGCCGTTGCACTCTGCGTGACGCCGCCGACAAAACCCCAGGCGATCACTTCCAGCACGCCTTCTGCACACAGAACTCCTTGTCCTCGCGCCCTTCCTCAGTAGAATACAAATCGCAGTTAATGGAAGTCTCCACTAAGAACTAATCGACTTGGTCAAGGAAATGAATGGTCTACTTTAGCGGTGCCTAAAACAGTGGCATTTTTTTTAACTTCGGGTAATACTTTATGGGACGCTTCTTCCGAAGCCCCTTCATGTGGCAGCGTTCTCGTGGGTACTCGTATATAGAAAGTAGAACAGACTGCATGCAGCCTGGCTGCACCTGTTCTGTCAGAGGATGTGGACGCCAGAAGTTCTAAACCGCTTAGGTAGCGGGAGTTGGGAGACAGTTGCATGAGAATAGGGAGTGTGGAAGCAAGTCGCCTTTTAAAAGTACTTACTTCACAACGTATACCTAAATGTCAAATAACTAGTACTACAGTTGAAACGGGCTTCTTCTGAATGAGTAAATCTTTATTTTTCTCAGCATGATGTTGCATACTGCTTTCGAGTAGTCCTGTTGTGTTCAACGTGAAGCTTGCACTGAATGAAAGCTATTCGCAGGCTTGTTACTCTACAACTGAAACGTGTGTCGCGAATTTGACAACCTCACGGGAAATGCAGGAGGAGCTAACTTTCGGCGGATGTAGTCTTTTAAAAAAGAAGTGTGTCCAAACAAATGCTCAGCAATCAGAAAAAAAGCGTGTGCTTTCGTTTTTGTCTCCGCTGTTCCCTACTTCTGCAAAAGTAATTCTGCATTCCCCTTGATTAGCAGGCGAGCCTGTTCTTTAGCTCGTCAATCAGCATCGAATTATTTGCCCGTTAACCTGTCAGATCTGCAATAAAAAAGCTCCGGAAATGTAATAAAAGTGCTGTGTCAGCTTTTTTTTCCATCGCTTCGTTTCTCTTTCCTGTGCATTACCTGCGGCGTCTGTTTAAATTTTTTCACAGTATCATATCCAGCCCGCTTTTTTATACTAAATCTATACAATTCGCCATTATATAGATCATGGCTTCTTAGCGTAAGCAAAGGAAAGCTCCTGCGCGACCTTCGAATTTCTTTTAGGTATACACTCTTAAAAACTGGAGTGACGTTCTCTCCATTTAGGGATGAACGGCGACGTCCTCAATGTTCGTCTTTAAATAGACAAACGTTCCTCCCTCATCCACGGAGAAAACGTGTTCCACCCTATGAAAATTAACATGGCTGAACCCAGGTTAGCGAAGCAAGTAGGCTTAGCAAATGCATAAATTCTCGATTTATAAGGAGTACACGGCACTGAAAGTTACAAACAGCGGTCCCACTGAGCTTGATATCAAAGGAAATGATTATAAAACAAGCAGACGAGCCTGTAGTGATGAAAACATCGCAAAAGAGAACGATGGAGCAAGTAGGCTTCGTTCGGCCACTGAGGGGCTGAGGGGACGTTCACACTTAAAGACACGGATACTACAGAGTCTTCACCCGAAGAGTGCACGCTAGGGTTGCTGTATTTATTTCTCGCAGTTTCACTTAATGTAGCGACGTTATCCATGCGCTTACGGGGCCGCAGGTCACGAGATGTGCTTCTAAGCCGTAGACTCGATAACAGCAAAACTATTCCGACTCAGTGGTGCATCTTTGATACATACAAGTTCAACCTTACATAAGTAGCGGCAGGTGTGAGAGGGCCATAGTCATGAAGTAGGTGGTAGCTTGCGCCATCTCGAGGGACTGATTGATACTAAAAAAAGTAGCTTGTGGGGACGAACGTCGTCATACCCACCATCACGGCTCCCTTGCGGATAATTTACGACTCCACCCATTCAGGATTGCTCACTGACAACGGACGCCTAATATGGGCTGATGCAATGCATATAGCTAAACATGCACACAAAGACACATAGTACACATACGGGGTGAACTCAATGAACAAGAGCACAATGAATAACTATCGACAGCGCCAGACACTTGGATGAGTTTACTTTTTTTTCTTTATTGCCTTCTTGGACTACAGGTCAAGCTAATATGACGATCACTATCACACGTGTTTCATGCGTGATAACGCGTCAAACAAAGATATTACATCTTCAACACAGTCGGTAGTCTTATACACATCTCGCACTTTTATAACAGCTTCCACGAAACACTCATTAACGGATAGAACTCTCACATCACAGTGTCTGTACGATAGCATACTAAGCCAAACCAAATGAAGACCAAGTAAAAATATAACATCCAAACATTGCGCAGAACTATCACAAGGCAAAAAACAAATTCCATATGGAGTTAGAGGTAAACATTTTTTAAAGTCCTCTGTAAAATGTCCCAAAAGAAAATATCGTTCTTACAATCAATAAACACATGCTCAATGGTCTCAGGTTTGTTACACAGGAAACAGCTGCTTCCCCGTGGTACATACATACCTCTCTCTTCAAGACACGTTTTTATTGGCAAGGGTTCCGTATGAAGTTTAAAAAGAAGGTTTTCACATTGGGTGGCATACACATGTTTTTCACTCGCTTTAGTATGTCATGACCAAATGATTTTTCCTACTTTAAACGGTACAGGGGCACAGGAAAAATATTCTGTATTAGGTCTTTCATAAGGCGCTTTCTTTTGACATTAGTTACGTAATTTATTGAAAACGTCACCCTTAAGAAACGATATACGAACACAACTTCGCGCAAGAAACGGTGACAAGGTGTGTCGTTCTCACCTGTCTGAAGATATAAAGAAGTCAGTCATGTGGTGTAACAGCGTTTGTTTGAAATAAAGAACGTAAAAAAGAGTCTCTCTGGTCTCTAATCAGCACGAAACGTGATATTACTTGGTTAAGAAACAGATGGCACAGAGACAGCCCTCCTTGCTTAACTCACTGTAACAAGTTCGTTCTAGATGTTCTCTCCCACGTAGAGCTCCAGATGAACGTTTCGAATATCCTGTGGACTTAGTTGTACGCGTAAAAGCATTCGCAAAATACTTGGACAGGTACATAATTTTAGCAGCCAGAAACACGTTGCATACAGCTAACCGAGAGAAAAGTGATAAGCCACGACCGCCCCATCCTGCGGCGGTCGCGCACAGCTCTTCAGCCTTTCCAAGCCAAAATGCTTAACTGTCTTGATACCTGTCCAATGGTGCCCCTAGGTAACGACAAGGTGTCGTGAGCCACTGAATATTTCCAAAGGAACTAGGCGTGAGGTCCCAATTACCATGCCATAAGTCAATGCTTTTCTCTTTGTTCATTAAAATTCCACTCGTGTTACAAACCTTTGAGTGATATTTATTAACGAAGTGACGCTCTCTCTATCAACAGCAAAAAACGCAATATCCTCGGCGTATGCCAAAACACGCACTTCACATGACTGCAACCTCAAACATTAATCCCTGTGTGTGAATAACTTTCTCACACAGTGGCTTCAAAATAGAGCGAAAAGCAAAGGACTTAAAGGACACCCCTGGCGCACAGAGGAAAGTTCTTGTATGCGCTGCGAGAGTTCTTCATTTACAAGTAAATTTGTGGTTGAACTTTTGTATGCCAAAATAATACCTTTACATATGATCGCACCAAGACCAACGTACTCAGCTAGCATGAAGAGTATATTGTGTGGAACCATGTCGAAAGCCTTGGCTAGATCACTTTGCAACATAGCTATTTTTAGAAGCGCAGCGTCACAATACTCCAAATGCTCCTGGCAACATGAATATTCGTGAATATGCTTTTACGCTTGATGCCGCAAGTCTGATGTGACCCGACCAACTTGTATATAACTCCTTGCAACCTCCTAGCCAGAACTTTCATAAACATCTTATAATCTACGTTTGTTAGCGTGATTGGACTGTATCCTGTCACTTTGCGTAAAACATGTTGCTCTTTCCCTTTAGGAATCAGCATGGTGTGTGCCCGATTAAACGATGGAGGCAGAGTTCCGCGATTTAAAGACTCTGAAAAACCTCATGCAATGCGGCGGCCCATATCCTCCTTGAACGCCTGGTAAAAGGCGGCAGTAATGCCATCTGGACCAGGTGATTTGCCCATGCAAAGATGAACGATAGCCTTCTCAATTTCCCCTATACTAATAGACATTTCCAATAAATTTGTGTCCTCAGCATTGTGTCGTCATTTCTATCAAGAACACATCTACAAAACCCGGCTCCTTTCGTTCGCGATAAGCAAACAAGACCTGATAATAGTTTTCAAAAGCTTTCATAATATCTTTATGTTCTTTCAATATTTTACCATTCCATTCTATCTCTAGTATGTCGTGAGCTCGCGCATACGCCTTTTCATCTGACAAGGCTCGCTTTGTCGCGGCTTCACCCACAAGGTATCTCTCAGCTGTTGCTCGTATAATTGCGCCTTTATATTTATCTTCTTCAAGACAATCAATTTTGTTTTCGACAAGCCGCAGTTGTTCTGTAAATAAGCCCGGCTTTTCTGCTTCAATTTTCACCAAATTATTTAGCATTGCCCGTAGCTCACGTTCCTGTTTTCGTGCTTGATACTGCATATAGCAACCACACTCTATTGGCTTCATTTTTATCTTTTGCTTAAATAACTCCCATCTTTCCGTGGCACTCCTTTCTGCGTTTTTGAAAAAAATTCTCAATTTCCTTGATCTTATCTACGTCGTGCGTAATTATCTGAGTATTCAGTTTACATGTTTTCCATACAACCTTCTTTTTGCACTGTATACCTATCTCAAACGAGACTAAGCAATTATCACTCAAGGAAACAGCATAAAAGTCATAGTTCTGACATAAAGGTACTATCTCAGAAGAAACATATGCTCGTTCTAGTCGTTCGTGACTCAAACCTTGAAAATGTGTGAAGTGTTTGTGACTGCCACCCTTCGCAACCAAAGCTACGTCATGTAAACGTACTTATTAAGGCTGTCTCTAAGCAAACCAACGCTTCCATCAACTAATTTAGCACTATACGTGCAGTCTTTTAGGGTCAAAACAAACTTGAAGTCGCACATTAGAATCACACATTTCTGACATTCAAAGTACGCTAGCATTTCCCGAAAAAACAAGTATCTGTCTCTCAAATTTGTAGGTACGTATAAACAGATAACTCTAAATTTAGTGTTCCCGTAACAAAAGTCACACAAAACCAAACGCCCATGTAGGGATTTTTTGACCTCTTCAACAACAATATTAAAAGAGTTCCTAACAAAAATAATACATGCGGCTGATGCTCTCACTGCATAGCTCACACACGCATTGTACTGCAATGAAAACTCTACCAAACTATCAGTCGAGTCCTCAGTACTAACATTAGTCTCCTGGACCGCGAGCAAGTCAAGGTCTTTTTCTTGCATCAAGCGTTTCAACTGGTACTGTTTGCGACGCTTTCCTAGGCCACGTACATTCAGCGTACCAATGCGTAAAGGCGCAGTCATGCTAGCCATGTTGATGACAAAGATGAAAACTACAATGCTGCGCTTACTATGTCTTGTATACCGTGCAGTGGAAAAACCGCGGCCTTACGCGTTTTGATCCTGTCCCCGAACCAGCGAAGATGACGCCGACCAGGTTTAGAGGGCAAATTTTTTAGATGCGGAGCATCTAATACTCGAGGCTTGTAGTGCGGCGCCATCCGCAAGCTTCCTCCTCCTTCTTCCACCATCTGTGCATCCCTTCCTCCTCTACACACCGCGCGCACTTCACTCCTCCACCATCTGTGCACCCTTCCTCCTCTGCACACCGCGTGCGCTTCTCCTCTTCACGAACATTCGCTAGCTGTATAATGTAGCGCGCATGCACCATCACGCTTCGAGAACATCGGCAGCTGACGCGCGCGCATGCGCCGTCGCGCTTAGAGAACATCGGCAGCTGACGCGCGCACTTGCGCCGTTGCGCTTCTCCCCCTTCTTGAACATTCGACAGCTGACGCGCGCATGCACCGTCACCCACCATCTGTGCCGCGCGCGCTTCTCCCCTTCGAGAACATTCTACAATTCTCCTGATTCTCCAGTGGACGTGCATGCGCCGTCGCGCTTCGAGAACATTCAACAGCTGACAGTGCATGCGCCGTCGCGCTGTATATATACTCAAGGTCGGCGCTCGCTCGCTCAGTTGCCGCTCGTCGGTTGGTTTGTACGGCGCGTCGACGTCCAAGGTCACAGTGAAATGAATTCCAACGAATCCACAAACACAATGATCGACGTCCCTTCGACCAGCGCCGCCCTTTCGCATACGTGTGTACGTGTTCACTCATTTAACACCCCCTCCTACAACCACGTTAACCAATTTAGCCATCGACTCAAGTAAGTCGCAATTTAACACCCCAATTCACAACCACGTTAACCAATTTAGCCATCGACCCAAGTAGGTCGCACTTTAACACCCCGTCAACCAATTATATGCTCCGCACCCTCCTCAGTGTTCCCCGAGGGAAGCTGCGGGCAATATTTTACTCTTGGCGCCCGTGACGCGATGCCACAGACGCTTCGGGCGTTTGAGGTTGCGTTCCGTGCTTTCCACTCGGTTATGCTTGCCGCGTCCCGTGGTCGCTTCCGGAGACTTGTGCTAGCTTCTGGCGTAGCGATCTCGCCACTGGTACCCATGTCTTCCTCCGTCGATTCTTGAATGTCCTGCTGGCCGCCTGTTGCGGCCAGCTCCTCGGATTCTTTCGTAGAGTTTTTGCCATCTTGCGTTGTCGCTTCGGCTGTCTCTTCTCCATTTGCCTGAAACTGTGGCGTCGGGTCCCACGGCATTGCTGCCAGAAGCCAACTTCTCATCTTGGGCGGTGTCTGTTGGCAGCACGGTCTTCGTAACTCCGGCATAACTCCTTACGCAATCCTGACTTTCATGTCCAAACGCTCGGCATACACCACGGCGGGGGGTCTGGCAGTCTCGTCGTATATGTCCTTGCATGTGACACCTTAGGCAAAGCGGTGCCCGACCCGGGGCCACAAAAAGGACGGTGCCCCCTGCAATCTTAAAAAGGTGCGGCAAGTCTTCTAGCACCACGCCTTCCTTCAGTTTCAGTCGCACCACCCTCGTCGATATCACGTGTTCAAAGCCCGCGACTGTCCAGTTGTCGTTGGAAACATCCAGAACTTCACCAAACTCACCTAACGCTTGTCGAATGCTCTCAATCGAGACCGCAAAGTCAACCCAGTGGATTTTTACGGTTACACCATGTTGTATAGGGTCGTTGAGAGCGCAGGATTATAGTTTAGTTTATTTCAGGTATTAGTACGGAAAAAGGAACAGTATACAAAGTATATATACAGGAGGAGGTCCGAAAGCACAAGGCTGCAGGGGGACCTCCTGTTCAAAATGGGATTACAAAATTTACTCAATTAGCAGTAACAGTGAAAACAGAGAGATGAGTAAATTGATAACCAACGCTAACTAAGAAACAAGTAAAAAGAAAAGTGGAATAAACAATATAACAAGATAAAATATGTAGTAGTTTATCAAGTACGAATACAGTTGTTTTTTTAAATGTGCCAATAGTCGAGCATTGCTTGATGTGAGATGGCAATGAATTCCTTAATAATAATGCTGAGAAATATTCAGTGTGGCGACCAAAATTAGTGCGGATAGTAGGTAATGGAAAATTTCCATTTGACGCGAATCTAGTACGGTTTAAGTTAGACAAAGCATTAGGATAAAAGACGCTTGATGGGACAAGATGGTGCAATGACTTGAACAGCATGATAATGAGGTGATATTTATATAAACTAACAGTAGAAAGTATTTCCAAGTTTAATGATGATGCACTAGAACGATATGAACTGAAAGTCATTAGTCTGATGGCTTGGTTTTGAATGTGCTGAATGGGAGATAAGTGGGTGAGGTATGTATTTCCCCAAGTGGTGATGCAATAATTAATATGGCTGTGAATAAAAGCATAATATAACTTGATTAGAGTTGAAATGTTAAAGTAGTAACGTGCTCTGATTAGAATCCTGACACCAAATGCTAGTTTTTTGCGTGAATGAATAACATGATTAGAGTATTTTAGGTTGCTGTTGAGAACGATTCCTAAGAAAGAGCATTCATTGTCAGGGTTAATGAGTGAGGCATTTAGATTAATAGAAATTCGGGAGGGAAGAACTTTGTTAGCTGAGTGGAATATCATGAACTTTGTTTTCTTAGGGTTAATACTGAGGGAATTCGTGAGACACCAGCTTAAGATGTTATTTAGATCTTTTTGTAATTTTAGTGTTAAAGAGTCAATTGATTTACCAGTGGCTAGTATTGTAGTGTCATCAGCATAAAGAAAAGGCAGAGAGTTAGTAACTGAAAGGGGAAGGTCATTCATGTAAATTAAAAATAAAAGCGGGCCAAGAATGGACCCGTGAGGAACACCCTGATTAGTAGTAAGAAAATCTGATAAAATAGAGCGAACATAAATAGCCTGCTGTCTATAACAGAAGTAACATTTAATGAGTGTAAGGGCAGGTCCAATAATACCAATGGCCGTGAGTTTGGTTTCCAGGATGCTGTGATTAGGTGAGTCGAAAGCTTTGGTTAGGTCAATGAACAATGCTTCAGCTAATTCACAAGAATCAATAGCTTTTTTAATCTTATCAGTGAAAGTTAACAATGCAAGATTAGTCGAGACAGCAGGTCGAAAACCAAACTGACTAGGAGTTAAAATGGAATATTTAGACAATTAGTTATAGGTTTCTCAATACACTTTCATTATTTTACTAAAAGATGATAGGATAGCTATGGGGTGATAATTAGATATGAACGTTCTCTCGCCTTTTTGAACACTGGTATTATTTTGGCCTGTTTTAGTTGTGATTGGAATGTACGTGTGTTGAATATTAGATTGATAATGTGGGATAGAGGGACGGCAATATGGTTGGCAATTAGCTTAATGTAGGACGAGCGAATTCCGTCCAGTCCAGGAGAGGTTACTTTAAGATTATGAATAATGCTGATAATTTCGTTAGGGTCTGTTGGGAAGAGGTAGAAAGATTGTGAAGAGCGGACCTGAGATTTATTGGACGACGGGGGTGTACTAGAAGCTTGATTACAGTAGAATAGGTTGAATTCATTCGCATTGTCAATTGGCTGATCTAAGACACGGTCAGCCATTTGAAGCTCAGTGATAGTTAATTCGGACGTGTTCTTGTTTAGGAAGAAGTTAATAATTTTCCATCGTTCTTTAGAGTTGTTGCCAGCACGCGCTATCTTTTCTTCGTAATGACTTTTTCTAGCTGCTTTTAAGAGTCTATTGAGAGTATTAGAATAGAGGGTCTAACGATGTTTTAGATTAATATTGAAAGGATGGCGTTTAACTTTGTTGTCGAGGTTTTCTTTTTTACGCATGCATGTCAATAGACTGTTCGTTATCCAGGGATTATGGGGTGCTGAGTATATTCTTTTACATTTTACTACCGTGACGCTATCATGAATGCATTTGCATATGCGAGACGAAAAAGATCAAAAGCTAAGTTGGCATCAGTGCATGTTTCAATGAAAGACCAGTTGACATTTGTTACGCGGTTCACATACTCTTCTTTGTTTAGAATTTAGAAAATCTTAAATCGCGATTATGCTTGAAGTTTTTACATGATAAGAAAACAGGGTAATGGTCAGCAATATTTACTTTAAGAACACCACTGTGTTCAGGTGAAAGAAAGTTAGACAGAACATGATCAATGAGTGTGCTACTGCGGCCAGGATTGCATCTAGTTGGAAGTGTGATTAAGGACTCGTAATTAAACCTTGGTAACAATTTGTATATTCAATGCGATTGGAAGTATCTTCAAGTAAATCAATGTTGAAGTCACCCACAATAACAACATTTTTACGTTCACATGATAATGTTTCAAGGACAGCATAGAGACTGAAAAGAACTCAGAAATTGACGATGAAGGCAACCGATAGATAGTTTCCAATGATAAGTTAACCAGTGGATGAAGGCCTGTCTAGTTCTATCTAAACAGATTCGCAGCTATCGACGACAATATGAAGGTCAGATCTGCGTTTATAGGACCAACTAGGTGAAATAAAGATGGCTGCCGCCACCATGGCTACTTGATGTGCGATTGCAGAATTCTGACAAGTAACCTTGTAAGCCAAACAAGTCTTGATCCTCTAGTGTAAGCCATGTTTCCGAGATGCAGACGAGGGAACAGGAACTTTTGAAAGAATTTAAAAGAGCGTTTATTTGATCATGATTTTTACTTAGACTACGCGCGTTGATGTGAATTTCTGATATGGCAGAGTTATTCAAGGAGGAATCTAAGTTATTGATACTAAAATACGACGACATGATGACGCGCAGTATTTCTAGATAGATAAGTGACCAGATCTATCGAAAGATAGAAAGGTCAGCTTCAGTGCGAATCCGATGCACCCTACTTTCGTTTGATTGCCTCGCCTTAATATGGCAATTATCCGTCCAAACGAACGCCCAACCATTCTCTCTCTTGAGGGAAAGAGCTTTCGCGAACAACCTTTTGTTTTCTACGGTGAGATGGTCATTTACATACAGAGGATAATGATGATGGGCCTGGGAATCCGAGATCATTCGTGCGCAGTTTGGCCTTGCGAGCCTTGCTTAAAAATTCTTCCTTCTTATCGCGAGAACTGAAGCGTGCGATAATGTTTTTTTAGTCATTCTTAGTGGGGACGCGATGAATGACGCCGATGTCAGAATCAAGAATAGTGCAGTTGATTTTAGTAGCCACAGCTCTTACTATGGCTGTGCAATCTTACCCTTGAGAGCACGGAATTCGCTTTAGCTCTACGTTGTTAAGTCTCGAGTATTGTTCTAGTTCTGACACACGGTTGGTTAAAGTTTCATTTTGTTTCTTTAGAGACTTATTAGAGGCAACTAACGTGGCGTTCTCAGAGCATAGCTCTTCAACAAGCGCATTCAGACCACTGACGCCTGACACGAGGCTCTGTACTTCAGCCTTCAACTTTGACGTCTCTGGTATTAGTGCCAGAAGTTTGGGTTTGCATTATTCAATTAGTTTAGAGGCTATTTTTCCCCAGTTAATTCTCAGTCCAGGCCTCAAGCTGTTCAATTCGCTTCGCCAACTCGACATTTGAGGGCATGTTTGTAGGCAATCAAAACAAAGAGCAAGGTTGTACAGTGCGGTAGTAATTGCAGAACTAAATCACTCACAGCAGCAGTCACGGCAACGCACGATGCCCAAAACAACAAGAAGGCCACTGACCTGCGGAAGCGTTGAAAAACCTTCAGAATAGATGCCGATTCGTAGAGCCGTAACTGCTGCTGCAAAGTGACGCTGGGTGAGACGTGCCTCCACTTTATGCCGGAACACGAGCAGGTGATCAGCGCAGAAGATCCACGCAGATGATCCCTTATCCACCAAGGATAGCGGACGCTGATATTCGTGTAGAATGCACGAACACAGATGGCTCAGTCAGGTGGTGAAGCAGGCGTCGAAAAGCTGAAATGGTCGGTAGCACAGGACCACCGAATCCGTGGCAACCGTCGTCCAACAGCACACTTGATTTCTTCGGAATAGTCCAAAAGCCTGCGGAAGCGTTGAAAAACCTTTAGAATAGATGCCGATATGTAGAGCCGTAACTGCTGCTGCAAAGTGACGCTGGGTGAGACGGGCTTCTGCTTCATGCCGAAACACGAGCAGGTGATCAGCGCAGTAGATCCACGCAGATGATCCCTTATCCACCAAGGATAGCCGACGCTGACATTCATGTAGAATGCACGAACACAGATGGCTCAGTCAGGTGGTGAAGCAGGCGTCGAAAAGCTGAAATGGTCGGTAGCACAGGACCACCGAATCTGTGGTAACCGTCGTCCAACAGCACACTTGATTTCTTCGGAATCGTCCAAAAGCCTGCGGAAGCGTTGAAAAAACCTTTAGAATAGATGCCGATACGTAGAGCCGTAACTGCTGCTGCAAAGTGACGCTGGGTGAGACGGGCCTCTGCTTTATGCCAAAACACGAGCAGGTGATCAGCGCAGTAGATCCACGCAGATGATCCCTTATCCACCAAGGATAGCCGACGCTGACATTCGTGTAGAATGCACGAAACACAGATGGCTCAGTCAGGTGGTGAAGCAGGCGTCGAAAAGCTGAATGGTCGGTAGCACAGGACCACCGAATCCGTGGCAACCGTCGTCCAACAGCACACTTGATTTCTTCGGAATAGTCCAAAAGCCTGCGGAAGCGTTGAAAAACCTTTAGAATAGATGCCAATATGTAGAGCCGTCACTGCTGCTGCAAAGTGACGCTGGGTGAGACGGGCCTCTGCTTTATGCCGAAACACGAGCAGGTGATCAGCGCAGTAGATCCACGCAGATGATTCCTTATCGACCAAGGATAGCCGACGCTGACATTCGTGTAGAATGCACGAACACAGATGGCTCAGTCAGGTGGTGAAGCAGGCGTCGAAAAGCTGAAATGGTCGGTAGCACAGGACCACCGAATCCGTGGTAACCGTCGTCCAACAGCACACTTGATTTCTTCGGAATCGTCCAAAAGCCTGCAGAAGCGTTGAAAAACCTTCAGAATAGATGCCGATACGTGGAGCCGTAACTGCTGCTGCAAAGTGACGCTGGGTGAGACGGGCCTCCACTTTATGCCGAAACACGAGCAGGTGATCAGCGCAGTAGATCCACGCAGATGATCCCTTATCCACCAAGGATAGCCGACGCTGACATTCGTGTAGAATGCACGAACACAGATGGCTTAGTCAGGTGGTGAAGCAGGCGTCGAAAAGCTGAAATGGTCGGTAGCACAGGACCACCGAATCCGTGGCAACCGTCGTCCAACAGCACACTTGATTTCTTCGGAATAGTCCAAAAGACTGCGGAAGCGTTGAAAAACCTTTAGAATAGATGCCGATATGTAGAGCCGTAACTGCTGCTGCAAAGTGACGCTGGGTGAGACGGGCCTCTGCTTTATGCCGAAACACGAGCAGGTGATCAGCGCAGTAGATCCACGCAGATGATCCCTTATCCACCAAGGATAGCCGACGCTGACATTCGTGTAGAATGCACGAACACAGATGGCTCAGTCAGGTGGTGAAGCAAGCGTCGAAAAGCTGAAATGGTCGGTAGCACAGGACCACCGAATCCGTGGTAACCGTCGTCCAACAGCACACTTGATTTCTTCGGAATCGTCCAAAAGCCTGCGGAAGCGTTGAAAAACCTTTAGAATAGATGCCGATACGTAGAGCCGTAACTGCTGCTGCAAAGTCACCCTTGACTCGGAGCCACCCTTGACTCGGAGTCCGCCTGTTTTGAGTAATGCATCTTTGTCATCCTTGCTTCGCATCTTCACCAGCCAGATGTGATTCATCTGGAAGGCTCCAATGCCAGTGATCGCCTTGAGTAGTCCCACTTATTCCAACGGGGCCCGAAAGTCTTCCAACCGGTAAGGTCTTTTTTCACAATCACCGTGCAGAAACACACACTCTTTCATACTGTCACCCGACGGCAATGTAGCCAACAAAAACCGGATATCCGATGGTGCAGAAGGGAACCTAACACCGCGGCCAGCAGCGGCCGCCGAAGCACCTCGCACGGAGTGAGCCATCACACGTACGTCTCCCACCGAAGCCGAAAGTGGAGTGTCGACGTGTTTACTTTTTTTCCTTTATTACCTTCTTGACTACAGGTCAAGCTAATATGACATTTACTAGCACACGTGTTTCATGCGTGATAACGCGTCAAACAAAGATATTACATCTTCAACACAGTCGGTAGTCTTATACACATCTCGAACTTTTATAACAGCTTCCACGAAACACTCAATAACGGATAGAACTCTCACATCACAGTGTCGGTACGATAGCATACATCGCCAAACCGAATGAAGACCAAGCAAAAATATAACATCCAAGTTTT
>WOVY01008733.1:0-22231 GCA_013436015.1 Rhipicephalus annulatus | reverse complement strand
CAGTAATGCCAAGGAATGTACAGGGGAAGTTATTAGAACCAATGGAATGTAAATAAGAAGAAAGAAAAGTGGATGAAAAAATTACCAACTGTGGAGCAGGAATCGAACCTACGACCTTCGAATTACGCGTTCGATGCTCTATATATATATATATGGAAGAAGTTTTTTTCGCGTTTAATTCACATATAAACCCAATAAAGTGGCTGAGGGGATAGCTGTCGTGGTAGCTCAGTGGTAGACCATCGAACGCGTTATTCGAAGGTCAAAGGTTCGGATCCTGCCCACGGAAAGTTATCTTTCCACCCAGTTTTCTTCATATCTACATTACCATTCGGTCTATATCTTCCCCTATACTTTCCTAGGCATTATTCTCTGTTAGATCTTAAAATTATTGCGTGAAACGCAGAAAAAACGAGCCCTTAAGTATACACTTCTTTCCTTATTTCATTAACGAAGGGTCTCCTACTGGCAGACTTAGTGCCTTTAGGATGTATACGAGGGACTATTGGTCAGCTGCCCACACGTAATAAGTTCACGTGCTACGTGACGCCAAATAGGCTCAAAAGTGTGTGCCACACTCGCCACCATGGCTACTGGTGGTGCTGACTGACATTCCCACGTTTAATTCACATATAAAGCCCAATAAAGTGGCTGGGGGGATAGCTGTCGTGGTAGCTCAGTGGTAGACCATCGAACGCGTCATTTGAAGGTCACAGGTTGCGGATCCTGCCCACAGAAAGTTATCTTTTTCACCCAGTTTTCTTCATATCTACATTACCATTCGGTCTAATATCTTCCCCTATACTTTCCTAGGCATTATTCTCTGTTAGATCTTAAAATTATTGCGTGAAACGCAGAAAAACGAGCCCTTAAGTATACACTTCTTTCCTTATTTCATTAACGAGGGTCTCGTACGGGCAGACTTAATGCCTTTAGGATGTATACGAGGGACTATTGGTCAGCTGCCCACACGTAATAAAGTTCACGTGCTACGTGACGCCAAATAGGCTCAAAAGTGTGTGCCACACTCGCCACCATGGCTACTGGCGGTGCTGACTGACATTCCCACGTTTAATTCACATATAAACCCAATAAAGTGGCTGGGGAGATAGCTGTCGTGGTAGCTCAGTGGTAGACCATCGAACGCGTCATTCGAAGGTCACAGGTTCGGATCCTGCCCACGAAAAGTTATCTTTTCACCCAGTTTTTCTTCATATCTGCATTACCATTCGGTCTAAATATCTTCCCCTATACTTTCCTAGGCATTATTCTCTGTTAGATCTGAAAATTATTGCGTGAAACGCGGAAAAAACGAGCCCTTAAGTATACACTTCTTTCCTTATTTCATTAATGAGGGTCTCGTACGGGCAGACTTAGTGCCTTTAGGATGTATACGAGGGACTATTGGTCAGCTGCCCACACGTAATAAGCTCACGTGCTACGTGACGCCAAATAGGCTCAAAAGTGTGTGCCACACTCGCCACCATGCTACTGGTGGTGCTGACTGACATTCCCACGTTTAATTCACATATAAACCCGATAAAGTGGCTGGGGGGGATAGCTGTCGTGGTAGCTCAGTGGTAGAAGCATCGAACGCTTCAGTCGAAGGGTCGCAGGTTCGGATCCTGCCCACGGCAAGTTATCTTTTCACCAACTTTTCTTCCTATTTACGTTACAATTTGGTCTAATATCTTCCCCTATAGTATACTTTCCTTGGCATTATTGTCTGTTAGATCTTTTTATATATATATATATATATATATATATATATATATATCATATCATCTAGATATAGATATATATATATATATATATATATATTATATATAGATATATATATATACTATATATATATACCGGAGCTTACACGGGGAAGATCCCGCCTGACAGCTTTCAGTTTCGAACTGATTTTTTTTTATTATCCGCGCGCAACGCGCCGCGCGGCCCAAATGCCAACTTCTCTTCCGTCCTTGACCGCGCAGCGCATTGAGGCGCTACAGGGCTCCCCCCCGTAGAGCGAGAGCCTAGGAATCACCAGAGGAGTCGCCCAGTGGACATGCTTGGATGTTGGCATCCAGATTTAGATTGAAACCCCGCGGCCGCGAGAGCGGCGGATATAGTGCAGGTTCAGTCGATCAGCAGCCACGACGTCTTCACGGCCATTGATGTCCAGCGTGAAACGTCTTTAGGTGTACGATGGAGTACGCGGAATGGGCCATCATAGGCTGGTGTTAGTGGTGGCCGTATTTGGTCACGCCGAACGAAGACGTGACTGCAGTCATGCAGATCCTGACTGACGAAGACAGACTGGGGGGTGTCGGTCGGCAGGAATCACAGGAGCAAGGTCCCGAAACGTGGTGCGCAGGTCTCGAATGTACGTGGAGGCATCGTGATTGGAAGGTAGCGATGATGGCTTGAAGAATTCTCCTGGAAGACGCAGGGAAACGCCGTAGACTAGTTCGGCTGATGAGCAGCCGAGAATCCACTTTCAATGCTGATCGGATGCTCAGAAGTACGAAGGGGAGGTGGTCGAGCCAACGTTCCCTTGGCTGGTGAGCAGTGAGGGCAGCTTTCAGTTGTCGATGAAGCCGTTCGACCATGCCATTGGCGGAAGGATGGCAGGCAGTTGTGTGGATGTGTCGAATGCCCAGGATATTGGCAAGTGCGGTGAAAAGGGCTGATTGAAACTGACGACCGCGATCAGTGGTGACGACGGAGGGGGCATCCAAAGCGCGACACCCCAGCCGTTTGTGAAAGCCTTGGCAACTGTTGGTGCTGTAATGTCGGAAATGGGGAAACGCTTCCGGCCATCTGGTGAAGCGATCCACACATGTCAGCAGGTAACAGGCTCCTTGCGATGACGGAAGAGGACCGACGATGTCGAGATGGACGTGAGAAAACCTTGCGTCTGGAGGACGAAACGGGGATGTTGCCGTGACAGTGTGACGGTGAACTTTAACGCGCTGGCACTCAAGGCAGGTTCGCGCCCAGCGTCGGACATCAGCGTTGATGCTTGGCCAAAGGAAACGAGATCTGACTAGCTTCTGGGTCGCACGAATACCAGGATGGCTCATGTTGTGCAATTGATCAAAAATTGCACGACGAAAAGCTGAAGGCACGAAGGGGCCGAGGGACACCAGTAGACGTTTCGCAGGTTATTAATGAGATAGAAAATGGAAGCGGGCACTCCGTGAACGATAGAGACGTGGATAAAGAGCGAAGACGATGCAGCTCAGGATCGTTTTTTTGGGCAGCTGCTAGCTCTTCCATGTCTAGTGGTGGCTGGGTCGACAAGGCATAGATGCGGGATAGTGCATCAGCAGCAGCATTTTCCGGCCCATGTACGTGTCTGAGATCCACAGTGAATTCGGAAATAAAGCATAGTTGACGGATCTCCCGTGCAGTATAATTGCTGTGATTGCGATGGAAGGCAAACGTCAGGGGCTTGTGGTCTGTAACGACGTAAAAGTCCCGGCCCTCCAATAAATGACGAAAAATGTTTGATGGCGAGGTATACCGCGAGGAGTTCTCGGGCAAATGTACTGTATTTTGTCTCTGGTGGCTTCAGTTTTTGCGAGAAAAACCCAAGGGGCTGCCAACCGGATACGTGCTGCTCGAGAACAGCGCCAACTGCCACGCTTGAATGCATCGGTGATGAGACGAATTGGGGCATCAGGGACGGGATGTATGAGCATGGTAGCGTCTGCCAGAGCCTTCTTGGCAGTGTCGAAGGCAGATGCAGCGTCCTTGGGCCACTCCAGTGGCGCAGCCGGGTCTTTCTTTTTAGCCAGTAGGTCTGTCAAGGGCTTTAGGAATGTGGCGCACTTTGGAAGAAAGCGGCGATGGAAGTTTAGTAGGCCCAGAAATTCTCGGAGTCTCTTCAGTGAAGTAGGGGGTGGAAAGTCTTGAATAGCCTTCACTTTGCTGGCGAGTGGTTGGATACCCTTTGGAGTGACAAGGTGGCCTAAGAACTCTATTGTAGCGACGCCAAAGACGCACTTATTGGGATTAATTACGAAGCCGTAATCATCCAAGCGGTGGAACAGGGTACGCAGGTGGGCTTCATGCTCAGGGCCGGATGAGCTTGCTACAAGGAGGTCATTAAGGTAGGCAAATACGAAATCGAGACCTCGCGTGACCTCGTTGATAGTGCGCTGAAAGGTCTGTGCAGAGTTGCGCAATCCAAAAGGCATCCTCACATATTCAAACAGACCGAATGGGGTGGTGATGGCCGTCTTCGGAATGACGGCGGGTTCTACAGGAATCTGATGGTAAGCCTTCATTAGGTCAATCTTAGAGAAGATTGTGCACCCAGCCAAGTTTGATGTGAAATCCTGTATGTGAGGAAGTGGATAGCGGTCTGGTAAGGTGTGGGGCATTGAGAGCGCGGTAATCCCCACATGGTCTCCAGTCGCCAGGATCTTTCTTCGGCACCATGTGGAGTGGCGACGCCCAGTTGCTGGAGGAAGGTCGCACAATGCCGAGTTCAAGCATGTGCTCAAACTCACGGCGGGCGATGGCGAGGTGTTCTCCAGATAGTCGACGGGGTCGTGTAAAAACGGGAGGTCCAGTTGTCACAATGTGGTGAGTGATGGAATGCTTCACCGGTGACTCTCTGGTGTGCGGCTTCGTGATGCTGGGAAAGTCGTCGAGTATTTTCGCATACGGCGAAGCAGGTGTGAGAGCTCGCAGTCCCGTTGGAGAGGAAGTACAGAGTACAACCGTTGATGGAGAGGCGGGTGTTGAGATCAATGAGGCGATGAGCATGCATGTCCACAGCAAGGTTGAAAAAACTGAGGAAGTCAGCTCCAAGAACAGCTTGCGAGACGTCAGCGAGGATGAAAATCCAGCGGAACGTACGGCGTAGTCCAAGGTCAAGTGTAAGAGAGCGTTGGCCGTATGTGCGAATAGCGGAATTGTTGATCGCTTGGAGTGGGCAGGTCTGTTCGTTGTGACGGCGATCTGCACACGAGGCCGGGACGACGCTAACCTGGGCTCCTGTGTCGACTAGGAAGCAAGCGCCAGTGATCTTATCAGAAACATAGATAAGGCGGCATGACTTTTGACCAGTACCACTTGCCGCCGTCAGTGGCCGGTCGTCGCATTTCCCGACCGAGCACGGGCGAGTGCACTTGCGAGCAGAGGCACTGAATCGGCGGTGGTACCAGCACATGGTTGAGGATGAAACGTCCCGCGGCGCGTCGGGTGGCCGAAGTTCCGGAGAACGTGGGGGCGTCGAGGAGCGACTGTGTATCTGGAACCTGGATGACGGTCGATGATGCGTAGGTGCAAAGTCATCGAGGCGTCTGACAAGGGCGTCTAAACGGTTCTCGATGCTCGCGAGCGCCGGGTCTGCAGCGGTGGCCGGTAGCGGTGTGGTAACGGCGTTGAGGCTATGTGCCCGCGAGTAGTCCGCCACTCGGTCAGCCATTTCAGCGAGTGTGTCTAGTGGGACATCTCCTGCGGCTGCGAGGACCGGGACCATGCTCTGCGGTAAGCGCTGGAGGAACAACTAACGTAACAGCTTCTCCTCTTGAGGGGCGGAGGGGCCGCCAAGGAGCTGGCGCATGCGTCGCAGGAGCTGTGATGGGCGACGGTCACCGAGCTCTGTAGCCGTGATGAGCTGTTGGAGTCTGCTGTGTTTGGACTCAGACTTGCGGGAAATGATAGCTGCCTTCAACGTGTCGTAAGGATGGCTCGGGTGCGGCGACGCTAAAATATCAGCTAAGTCGTCGGCTACGTCCGGAGGTAAGCAGGATACCAGATGCCAGTGCCTGGTCTGTTGGCTGGTGATTTGCCATAGACGGAAATGCGCCTCGACCTGCAGAAACCATGTGCTAGGGCTGTTGGGCCAAAATGGTGGCAGGTTGACATGTTGAATCGCAGCGACGGCAGCACCGGTAGGTCTCGCGTCTTCTTGGGCGTCAGGACCGGTAGCATTGGTGGCAGAGCCGGCGGGATCCATGGGGGATGATCGGGGCTGTGTGTTCGTTATCGGGTCACCATTAACTGTCGGAGCTTACACGGGAAAGATCCAGCCCTGACAAGCTTTCAGTTTTCGAACTGATTTTTTTTATTATCGCGCTGCACGCGCCGCGCGGCCCAAATGCCAACTTCTTCCTCCTTGACGCGCAGCGCATTGAGGCGCTACCTATATATATATATATATATATATCTATATATATATATATATATATATATATATATATATGATATATATATATATATATATATATATATATATATATATATATATATATATATATATATATATATATATATAATGCGCTTCTCAGTGCGTATAACTAAAATGCTATTTTATTGTGTGCACATGCGTACCGTTATAAAAACTTGTGCACTTTTAACGAGTTTGGTAAGCATGCGCGCCTATTCAACAAGCAATAAAGCCCCTTATGATGCTCGTATACGTTGCTGAAGAAATTTTGCTTTTTTTATAATCTCCAGTGCTCCTCCTCACTTTTTTGTAAGTCTATTAGATATTTTGGTTCTCTTCTTGGGATATGAGTAGTGGATGCAATTGAAGGCACCATCTTTAGTGAACCTTCTCAATAACCGATATTATTTGCAATAACTAGCAACTGTTAGGTGATATTGTAAATCTGTTTTGTGGGTCAAATGCACCTTTCTAACTATTTTTTTTCTATCAACATGCTATGAGTACCTGCCTTCGGCAATATTTGAGCGATCGCGCGTTTAAGACAGAAGGCGCAAGTGAAGACAACCATAGATAGAACAATGAGAGCGCCGGTTCGGAATGAAGACATGCTTGAAAATGTGCCATAGTCGCGATTCTTGAGGCAGAGTACAAAGAAAAATATTCCGCGAGCAGAAAACGGCGCAAATAAAGAATTTATTTTAATCCGTGAACTATGGCGCCCTACTTTACAAAAACACGCTCGAGGCAGAAAAACATTGGTGACCAGATTTGTTTGTTTAACACCGCTTGTATCTTGATGACCGTCATCATTGTAAACATCTCCATCATAGTGGGCTCCACGACAGCGTGAACTTGACGCCCGCGTGTTTTTTTATTCAACAACTCACCTAACAGCGCTTTCACACAATGTGATGTAAAACAGTGTACGAGGTCTTGTTTGCTTATTCGTCTACCCTTCTTTTGAGTTGCCCTATTCAATGCGGTGCTTTTCATGTCAGCAAGCTGAAATATGTATACTTTCTAATAGGATAGGCATAAACATATTCGCCATGCACTGAACTGCTGAGAGCACAGCGTAAAGCATGAACAAGCAATGTGGTGCCGCGTTGTAACGTCAAAATCGTTCTCGCACATAAAACATCAAATCTGCATCTTACCACAGAAAAAAAAACGCTGCCACTTCGGAAACATGCCTTATAAGTTACACATGAAGAGTGTATAAATAAATCAGGTTAGACATTGTGGGATCTGGTGTTGTTGTAGAGAGCGGGCCGCAATACGTCAGGCTAATGTGCTTAGCGAGATGTTTATTATGCTCATGGGCCGGACCTCTAATTAAGTAAGTGGGAATGACATGCCACTCTGCAGCTGAGGCAGCCGTCGGGATCCTGATGCCGAGGTGCTGTCGGATCAGTCTGTCGTCGTTGATAATGACGTTAATTCTAAGTTATGGCTCTCTCAGGGTGCTCTGGGCTGCAAAGGTCAGCGTACCTTCGCTCTCAGGACCACTGCTTTTGGTAGTTTCAATAGCCGCGTGAGTGCCCCAAGCACCCGTATTAAGTGGACACTTGTGTTTATGCCGTATTTGCGGCTAGATTTCATAGGCCTGAACTGAATTTCTATAGCAGCAATGATAAGCACTGTGGTTTATCCGCGTCGACAAAGCGTATATGAAAGAACAGATTGTTTTCTTTTTTGCAAATGGAAAGAATGAGCAGCACAGAAAAAAATGAACGCAAGTGCACTTGCTCAGGACAAACAGCTAGCTAGCTTACACATGTGAACGGGATGGTATAAGGTTGAAAGATAGAGGGAAAAAAGTAGAGAGAAAGACTGTTCCTAACATAGCAGACATGCAGATAGAGAAAGTCAGGGAGAATAAACACCTTCAGAACGCAGCAGTCAAAATGAGAAATCGGATGCGCTAAGTAGAATCGGATGCGCCAAACCTCAATTGATCAATTGCTCTTTATAGACAACGCCAAACAACAGGCAGAGTTCTTTTCTGAACATTTTAAGACCTCCTCTGGCGCTGTAATCATTGAGCGACCATGGGAATTATAGGTAGTACTAGAATTTGGCTAATCTTTGTGCTCGCGAGCCTCTAATGGGACTTGTGGCTTCGTTTATAGCGGTGTTTTGGCCTTGTTTCGAATGAAATAACAACCCGTTCTAAATGTCGTGAGCTGATTAGAATTGGTGAGCCTAAACTATTACGGTGGCGAAGCGTAACTGCCAAATATTTGCTGATTGTTATTTTGTGACAAAGGACCTTCAAAGACACGTGAAGCCAGAAGGAACGTAAAGTATGAAAACTAGCCAAATCCACGGGCTACCCATAGTTTCCATGTTAGCTGAAGCGCAGTGCGTTACAGCTCTTATTGACGCTAGCGCCGGAATTCCCTCTATTGGTATTAGGAAACTCTATGTATTTCCTCGTCCATGCGAAATCCCGTCTTTTAGTTATGTACCGCAAATTTCTTTTCATTAGACTTACAACACGTATTGCTAATTGACCGGTAAACGTGTGGTATTCTAAGTGAAAAAAGCTGCTACTATAGTTTAACGTAGTTCCCTGCCTTCACCCAATCAATGCGACCTCCTTCCTAAAAGAAACGTGGCATGTTTTTTTTTTTAAACCAATTATTAGGGTCTGTGTAATTCTACTGATTATGCAGTTGCTGCGCTCTTTATCTCAATCATCTAAACTGCCTGAATTAAGACCCTAGACCTAAATTGCAACTCGGCTTTGGGACAAGGCTACTAGCATTCAGATTTTGCTCCTCTGCGACTTTTTATCTTGACCCGCTTGTCTCACATTAAACAGAAAGCAGCCTCGCTAATCTAGCCTTACTCTGGGTGCGTTATCAATATGCTTCCCCGGGCATACTTTAATATTTTATTTTATGTTTCTTATGGAGCCGGAAGGGAGGAGGGCGGGTGGGACTTGCGTTTCCCGGTTATAAATAAAGGCGCATCGCCCGCTGAAATGGCAAAAATGGGCTCTTTGCGTCCACTGGGCATAAAATGATGGTAGTCGTAGCTATAGTATTCAAGTGCGAGCAGCTCCCTAACGTGATGCGTAGACAGCTTAGACGCTGGGAGAGCGTGCTGCTTTTCTCTTACAGTGATCAGTTCTGGGTGCGGATGCCACGCCTAGCTCTAAGAGGCATGCCACTAATTAAGACGGCAAGCCTAGGCACCAGAGCTTTCTCGTTATGCAAATGAACTTCGAGGCAATGAAACTTCTTCGTCTCCTGCCTATTTGGCTCGATTTTTTTCTTTTTTCTCGTAAACAAGGCTTGCGCGGAAAGAAAACGTGGATGGTATGCTAATAACGTAACAGCCATCTTTATGCATCTCTATACATTGCGGTTTGTTCATTTGCCCCTTGATGTACATGAAGTTTATACAGGAATGAAAGATACAAAAGGCTTCTACACTAGGAAAAACAGCATAATTTCTAAAGCCACAACGCTTGCGACTGCACGAGCTGAAATGCACGCATTAGGACGACTGCCGATAATCAAGTCTGAATCTGATGCTTCCAGCGCAAATGCATGGAAATCTCTCTGATTCATTACGAAGTCTGGTGATTGTAATCAAAGCGGCGACGTGCTCATCCAACGTTCTGGAGTTGCTGCGGTACGAAACTTAACGTTCTGCTTGAAGACGGCAAGATGGGCGATTAGATTTACTGTAGTACACATACGGCCCGGCTCCTATTCCTATTTAGATGTATAGAAGTTTGTGACGTAGTGCAAGTTCTTTCTTCGCACGTGATCTTTTTTTTTACACTCGCCACTCTTTAGAAGTATATATATATATATATATATATATATATATATATATATATATATATATATATATATAGGCAGGCATGGTGGTTGAGTGGGCCGTAGCGTTGCATATAGTCCAGTAGATCCTCCGTGAGCGGTCACAACGTAGTTTATCTCGACATTTCGGGGCCTAGTCTGGCCTTCATCAGGATTAAAGGTACAGTTTGTTGGTGCTCAGCTTTATACAATCTCAAATTAGAGGGAAAGGAAAGAGGAAACAGACAGAAAAAAGGAAAAAAAGAAAAAAAGAGAAAAAAGAATACAAGATGGACTCCCCTCAGGCGCCCCCCCCCTCCACTCTTCCTTCCACTTCCTCCTTCATCTCTCTCCCCTTTCTCCCCTTCACCTTCCTGATGTCAGCGGCGTGTGTATGCTTCCTTTCACTAACAGGGTGCTTGACAGGGCGCCGAGTAGTTAAAGGCTTAAAACTTCCTAAAATGCCCGCTTACCAGCCTCTGCAGCCATACGCGGCACGCATGTTGACGGGGTTCCGAGTAGTTAAAGGCTTAGAACTTCCTAAAAAAGCTCTTTTTGCCCTACACCGAACCGCCAGGCTCAGGGGACGCCGTCTGCTCGGGAAGAATGCGTTAGTGAAAGGAAGCGTACACATACCGCTGACATCAGAAAGGTGAAGGGGAGAAAGGGGAGAGAGAAGAAGGGGGAAGTGGAAAGAAGAGTAGAGGAGGGGCATCTGGGGGGAGTCCATTTTATATTCTTTTTCTTTTTTCCCCCCTTTTTTCTGTTCTTTTCCTGTTTTCTTTCCTTCTGATTTGAGATTGTATAAAGCTGAGCACCAACAAACTGTACCTTTAATCCTAATAAAGGCAGACTCAAGGCCGAAACGTCGAGATAAACTACGTTGTGACCGCTCACGGAGGATCTACTGGGCTATATATATATATATATATATATATATATATATATATATATATATATATATATATATATATATTATGAGACCACGTCCGGTACGGCAGCAACCAGGTTATCTTTTTTTAATCCAGACGCACGAGCCAGAGAGCCAGCCCGCGTGACATACGATGATGATCACTACAATGCTTTGGTCATACAGATGAAGATGAAGTACATAGTCGGCGCTCACACTATTTTCCCCCCTTCGCGAAAGAGGGCAGCAAGTCAGAAAGGGTTGGGACGCCGAATATATCGTTTCAGTCGAGAGACGTGGGCGATCTCGGTGTGGCGGCGACGACGATCAAAAGCCGCGTTGACAGGAGCAACGCGATAGTTGACTTCAGATGTTCGTTCCAGGACGGTGTATGGACCGAGATACCAGTGAAGGAATTTTTCGCAGAGCCCAGGTACACGAACAGGTGTCCACAAAAGGACTTCGTCGTCTGGGCGGAACACAACAACTCTACGCTTCGCATCAATGTCGATTTTTCTCTAGTCCTGAATGGTAGCAGTGTTGGCGCGGGCGATTTCACGGCATCGGGCGACGCGAGCGGCGAACTCTTCCGGGAGAGATGAATATAGATTGGAAGATGTGGACAAAAAGGTGGGGTGCAGAACAAAAGTCGGTACACGGCCATACACGAGAAAAAAAGGGCTGAAATTTGTTGTACGCTGTATGGCAGTGTTATATGCGAACGTGACAAAAGGAAGTATTGTGTCCCAGCTTTTGTGATCCGGTTGCACGTACATAAAGATCATGTCGGACAAAGTTCGGTGAAAACGCTCAGTCAGACCATTAGTTTCTGGGTGGTACGCTGATGTGGTCTTGTGGATGGTGTTAGAGGCCTGTAACACTTCAGCAAGGACATGTGAAAGAAATGTCTTGCCACGGTCACTAAGGAGCACACGCGGTGCGCCATGTCGTAAAATAATGGCGCGAAGGAAAAAATCGGCTACTTCAGAGGTAGCACCAGATGAAAGAGCTGCCGTCTCCACGTAGCGAGTAAGGTGGTCTACGGCAGTAACAATCCAACGGTGACCGGCTGGCGTAAGCGGAAGAGATCCGTATAGGTCTATGCCCACAAATTCAAAGGGAGTGGACGGGCACGGCAGTGGTTGCAATGGCCCCGCGGGAAGAGACGTGGTACGTTTTCGGTGCTGGCATGACGCACAGGAAGCGACGTACTTGGCGACAGAAGTGGAGAAGCCAGGCCAAAAGCAGCGAGTCCTGAGGCGGTCGTAGGTCTTGTGGAACCCTAAGTGGCCAGCTGTCGCATCGTCATGAAACGCTTGTAGAACTTCCAGACGAAGTGAGCGAGGAATGACGGGCACCCATTGGTTACCGAGAGGATGGTAAATTTGCCGACATAATGTTCCTTCTTGAAGCTTGAAACGGGCAAGTTGTCGTCTTAGGCGGCTGTTTGGAGCACGCGATAAGCCAGTGAGCCGATCGATGATTGTGCGGCAGTAGGTATCGGCATGTTTGAGCGAGGCGAGATCTGTGGACGAAAGAAGGTCCGCCGAGGCAACTAACTGTTTCGAAGCAGCAGCCGTCTGTTTGGTCACTTTGGCGGGCGGTGACGAACAGATGGAAGGTGACACTTCGGCGCTTTGCGAGAGCGGGCAACGGGACAAAGTGTCGGCATCTTGGTGCTCTCGGCCCGACCTATATGTGACGCTGTAGTCATACTCTTGCAATCGTAGTACCCAACGGCCAAGGCGTCCCAACAAATTTTTGAGAGACGATAACCAACACAGATCATGATGGTCAGTCACTATTGTGAAATGCCGGCCGTATAAGTAAGGACGAAACTTTTGTATGGACCACACGATGGCGAGACATTCTTGCTCAGTGATGCTGTAGTTTCGCTCAGCAGGTGACAGAGTACGGCTCGCGTAGGCCACGACTTGTTCTTCGGAAGCGTCGTTCCGCTGAAGAAGGACAGCACCGATGACAAGTCCACTTGCGTCAGTGTGTAGCACAGTAGGTGCTGCAGGGTCGAAATGGCGAAGCACTGGCCATGGTGTGAGGCATCGCTTGAGGGTGTGAAAAGCGGCTTCGCAGTCATCCGACCAGACAAAGGGTGCGCTCGTGGTCAGAAGTTTGTGCAGAGGAGGCGCAAGAGTAGCGAAATCACGTACAAAGCGGCGGAAATACGACGCTAAGCCAAGGAAGCTGCGGAGGTCTTTCTGTGTGGTTGGTGTAGGAAAGTGCAGCACCGCGGCAACCTTGTCGGGATCGGGCTCAACGCCATGTTTACTGACGACGTGACCTAATACCTTGATGCTGTGACTGCCAAACCGACACTTCTTAGTGTTGAGCTGGAAACCGGCCTTAGCTAAACACGTAAGGACTTCGTCTAGCCATTCCAGGTGCTGTGAGAAGCTCGACGAAAAAATGACAATGTCATCCAGGTAGCAAAGGCAGGTCTTCCATTTTAATCCCCGCAGTACCGTGTCTATCATCCGTTCGAATGTGGCTGGGGGCATTGCACAGGCTGAAAGGCATTACATTGAATTCAAAGAGCCCATCTGGCGTAGCAAACGCAGTCTTCTATTTATCAGACTCGTGCATTGGAATCTGCCAATAACCGGAGCGCAAGTCGAGACTTGAAAAGTACTTGGCACCTTGTAAAGTATCAAGAGCGTCGTCAATGCGAGACATTGGGTAGACGTCCTTACGAGTGATTTTGTTGAGTGATCTGTAATAATTGCAAAACCGTACCGAGCCATCCTTTTTTTTCACTAGTACGACAGGAGAAGACCATGCACTTGTCGAAGGCCTGATGACGTTGCGCGCGAGCATGTCGTTGACTTGTTCTTCTATAAGCTTGCGTTCAGAAGCCGACACACGGTAAGGGCGGCGGTGAATCACAAGGGATCCGTCGGTGTCGATACGATGGGCGGTCACTGTTTTTTCACCCAGACCTTCGGAACAAACGTCAAAGCAAGTTTTGTTCTTCATTAATAACGCTAGCAAGGCATCAGTTTGCGTTGGGTTGAGATGTTCACACAAAGTGGCCTTGAGAGCAGGAAATGCATCTTCCACTGGCATACACTTTGAGAATGACGAATCAAATGAACCAGTGACGACACAAAGCGGTGCTTCTTCGGTAATGCTGGCAACAGTGGTCCCCTCAGGCAAAAGAAGTGGTTCTGGCGTCGTGTTGCATGCCGTGATGTTTGCATAACCACGGGAGAACCGCACTAAATAAGATGCGATGGTGATCCCTCGAAAAATACAGCGCTGGCAAGGAGCAACCACAGCGTCACCATCTAGAATGTCTCGTGACTTGATCGTAAGGACACGTTCTCGTCCGGGAGGCAGGAGGAAATCCGCAGCTGTCACAGGGTTGGGCGACGAAAGGTCGGCAGCAGAAGAAAGCTCAGTGTCCGTAATACGAATGAGGGGCCGACCACACGAAATTACAGCAGACGCCGCTGACAAGAAGTCCCAGCCTAAGATTATCTGATGAGCGCACGAAGACAGCACAGCCAATTGTATGTGATGATGGATTCCATCGATGAGAATACGAGCAGTGCATAACCCGGTCGGGCGAATCGGACTGTCATTAGCACCGCATAACATGGGACCGGCATAAGGAGTTTGCACTTTACGCAGGTGAAAACACAATTCACGATCAATTACCGAAATTGCGGCTCCAGTGTCTATAAGGGCGTCAACAAAAACACCTTCCACAGAAACAGGCAGTAAATTAGCTGGACGAGACGGAGGAGTTGCAGCGTTCCGACGACAAGCAGTTTCCCCTCCAAAAACTGCACCTTCTAGTTTTCCGAGTCCCGAGAGATCGGAGCGGGACGCAAGGGTGATGACGTACGCCGGAACGGTGACGGAGAACGGCGGCGAGATGAACGAGAAGGATGAGGCCCAGCATGAGACCGTGGAGGGGAGGGCGACTGACGGAAGGTGGATGGATACGGTGCGGATCGTGTTCATCGGGTCTCGGGGAAAAGTCTCTCTCGTAAGCTGAGTAACCACGTCGTTCATCCTGCTGACGGCGGCGGCAGAAACGGGATATATGACCCCTTATGCCACAGTAGAAGCAGATGGGGCGGGGAGGACGCCATGTAGAATAGTGGCGTGGCCTTGGCGCTTGCGTTGTCATCGCAGCCACATGGTCGCATCCGACGTCTGCAGGCACGGTTGGAACTGGTGCAGGGGCCCGCGATGCAACTTCTGCGTACGAAGGCACTGGGAAACGCACAGGAGACGGGGCATGCGCAGCGCTTGTCATTGATGCCAGTTCGTCCTTGATTATCTCTCGCAGGTTGGGAGAAGGTGTGTGGACAGACGCAACGGTAGGGTTGCCTGGAATAAGACCGTGAAGTTCTTCTCTGACAATTGTGCGGATAAGGGCCCGCAATTCATGCTCTTTGGTAAAGCGAGCGTCGCAGGAGGCGTGTGGAAGGCGCGTGGAATGAAGCGCGTCCAGGCGTTGGCATGTAGTGATGACGTCCCGGACGGTAGTCGGATTCTGAATCACGAGAGCATTGAAGGCCACAGAGTTGATACCTTTCAGTAGATGTCGGATGCGATCGGCCTCCGTCATGTCATTTTGTGCTCGGCGACAGAGAGCCAGAATATCTTCAATGTAGGACGTATACCATTCGTCGTCCCCTTGGATGCGGGTTGCGAGCTTCTGTTTTGCTACTACAGAACATCCTGCAGACGTGCCAAATACCTGACGGAGATGCCCCGTGAAGGCCGACCAATTGGAGAAGTCGCTCTCGTGGTTGTAATACCAGGTTTTAGCGACGCCATCGAGGTAAAAACGTACGTAGCGCAGTTTGTGCGCCTCGTCCCAATAATTACAAACGCTGGTTCGATCATAACTGTCGAGCCATTCTTCGACGTCTTCGTTGCGAAGGCCGGAGAATACCGGAGGGTCTAGATGAGAGGTACTCACGGTGTAGTGAAGCCTAAGTGGCTGAGAAGGAGCGGTTGCAGCAGCGGGCGGGTTGGGTTCTGCCATCGCTGTTGCTCGAGGGCACAACCGTCGACCAGACCGGAGCTCCAGGGGTGACGGGTATAGCAGGAGGACGGGGGAACCAAAGCACGCTCCACCACTTATGAGACCACGTTCGGTACGGCAGCAACGAGGTTATCCTTTTTTAATCCAGACGCACGAGCCAGAGAGCCAGCCCGCGTGACATACGATGATGATCACTACAATAGTTTGGTCATACAGATGAAGATGAAGTACATAGTCAGCGCTCACAATATATATATATATATATATATATATATATATATGTGGTGTGTGTGTGTGTGTGTGTGTGTGTGTGTGTGTGTGTGTGTGTGTGTGTGTGTGTGTGTGTGTGTGTGTGTGTGTGTGGCGTGTGCGTGCGTGCGTGTGTGTGTGTGTGTGTGTGTGTGTGTGTGTGTGTGTGTGTGTGTGTGTGTGTGTGTGTGTGTGTGTGTGTGTGTGTGTGTGTGTGTGTGTGTGTGTGTGTGTGTGTGTAAGGATACTATACAGAAAATTATCGCCTAAGTCCTGGAGAAATAAATACACTTGAAAGTGTGTTCTAATGTGACACAATCAGCTTTTGAGCCTGTCAACTGCGCCCTCTAAGCAGGATGTAGTGTATGCGCTTTTTAGTCATAGCAGCAGGTTCAAGTATTTGCTTTTAATTGGCATAGTTTTTCTTTCATTTATTTTTTTACGAACCAACAAAAAAATATTATTATAGCTTCGCAGTTCTGGCGCCAAACAGAAGCAACAGCGCAGCGTGGACAGGCCTTCCTTGTTTCTATTTTCTTCCTTCTTTTTTCTCTTCGTTATTTTTCTCTGGTTATTGCATATTTTCTTCTTGTTCTTTTTTTGGTTATTTGTTTCTGACTATCTATTTCTTTTTCTGTCTCACTTTTTCTTTATTTTCTGTTTTCTTTCCCTCTCTGAAATAGTCCTTTCGTCGTTTTTCTTTCCACCTTCTCTCTTTCTATCTGCTTTCTTCCCTCTCCTTTCTTGTTCTTTTTTTCTTTCTGTTTGCCCCTTGTTCTGCCTTTCCTATTTCTTATGTCTTTTTCCATATTTTTTCTCTCGTTCATGTTTACCTCTGTATTTATATGTTTCAAGTCTTCATCCTGGTCATTTGTTTCCGTTGTTGTCACTCTATCTACATTATTTCTCTCTCTCTCTCTCTCTCTCTCTCTCGTTTCCACCTGTTTTCACGTGATCCCCTTTGCAGAACAGACTTCTGTCTTACGCTCGCATTCGATGCACTCGTTATTAGGGCTTGCCCAATTCTCGTGGCGCCTACTCACTTAGAGAGTTTCACATGACAGATCCCAAACTGCCAACAGCTTAAATAGTTCCTTGTTTTTGACTGAGACGTGCTTGCTTTTATTTAAGACGAAAGCATATAGGAAAAATGCATTCGTTTGCAGCAGATCAGTTATTCAAAAGATGAAGGTATGAACGCCGTTATCGTTAAAATGGTGACCAATATTTGTTCGTTGACTGACCTGATACTCTTATTTACGTCCAGGCGTGCGTCGTTACCTTGCGATTATGTTCGGAAACCACACTTAGCTCCAACAGTTCACCTGGGCGCGTCCATGCCATTCCCAGAAGAGCAGTGCCTCATGGAATAGGGCCCACTGCAGACGCTGTATTTTGTTTTGGTCCGTTTTCTTTGCAATACGGCTAACGTCTTTCAGCCTCTCAGCGTTTTTGTGGGGCACTCATAACCAAGGTATACAAAGTGTTCAGACAGTATGGGACCCAGCAATCTATTAATGCATTGCAGCGCGGTGATAGGACAAGCAGCGAGATTGCGACACCGGCGCTGAAGCATCGTTCTTTAACTATGCCCAAAGCCTGGGTCACGTTGTTGACGTAAGGCGATTAAGGGCAGACATCATCCATTACGGTCTGTTTTCTGCTTCGGCCGGTCCTTTCTTAGGAGTGTTATGCAGTGCAGCAGCGGGCATTTTTGTGGTGTATGCGTTATGCTAAATGCTGGGTTTCCCTTGTGGTTCGAAATCTATTCGTAACAGTGTCATGTTGAAATAACACGCCAGTAAGTTGTTCAGTATATACCTTACAATAATAATGATAAAATTTTCAATGCGCAAATACATAGCGCCCCAAAATGAAAACACGGAAGAAAAGCGAAAAAATAATACTTTACATCAAAAGCTCACGTACCACCTCTCAGAATCCACGAAATGGCAGATATCAATTGCTCAAGATACTAAAGGGGCTTGTTCTTTATATTGTATTCGCAAATTTTCAAAAACGCAGTGGTTGTCGCCTCAGGTTACCGATAGCAGTACTCAAAACAATATCGAGATATTGAGCATCAATTCGTCTTTCCCCTGTTTTTGGCTTCGCTACATTCTCGAACGGCGGGCACACACACACACACACACACACACAAAAATGAGGGATGTATCAGCACACAAATATGATAGCATTGATTTTACTACTGTTTTCATGAGTGAACAAAAAGTCTGTTATCATCGTAGTCAAGAAAAAAAAGATTAATGCAGCTAGCACAAATCGCGCAAGGCTGGGAGACCGCGGAGCTGGAGGACACCAAGCTGGTAATGTATCGGCTAAGCTTCTATTCTCTCAGTTCCTCTCTTTTCCATACTTGCTATAATATACTGTACGGGGCCATGGTTGCTTTACTTTTTCGTATCTCTTTTCTAAATATACGGAGGTTTTGAAGCTCACCACAGTGTCTGTCCTAAAGAGACATGCTTCTCATCACGAGCCCGTACGCAATCTCTTCGTCCTCTGCTTCAACATTATTCTCTTATTTATTTTCTAATTCGCTCTCACAACACGCACAGTGTTTTTTCCGACGTGGGTAAACAACCTGATTAGCTAGCGAACGAGTACAGAGAGAAAGATATGAACACGAGAGAAAAAAATCTTGGTTGATCCCTCTTCTAATGAATCGATATAACACGACAGTAAAACGTGTCCTCGCAGAGGTAGTTGAGCGTTTATTGTGCCTTGTTTGGCCACAAGGGCAAAGGAATGAATGCTGCAGTAAGAAACTGCAATGCAACGCGAAGAATGGCAAGCAGCTCGATGATTCCAGCCCACACATCAGGCACAAAGCACTCGCGAACTCAGCATACACAGGACGAGCGCGGAAAAGCAACTGTCACTCCGCGGCAGCGAGCGAAATGATGTTCGGGCTCTCTCTAACTACTGCAACTTCAAAGCAAACTTGCGGTGGAAACACGAGAGGTACAGCGTGCCCCGACATAAGCGCTCGTGCTCGAGTGAGCCACCACGCTAGAGAACATGTCCACGCACTTTGACCACGCCATGCGGAGGCGCGCTCGCCCAGAGACGCGCGTGGTGGCGCGGCACGACGACCTTTGGAGCGCGCGCGCCGGAAGCGTGCCCGTCGTGCCATTTCGCTATTGATTACTTAAACCCGCTTGAATTTTTGAGCTCTGAGGACCACTAACGATACATGGTGTATATAAATGGCTCGCCATTAACATGTTAGAAAAAGGCTGCTCTGTCGCTTAGTGGTTGCGTCAGGCTTGGTACCATGAGGGCGGGCTCTCCTAATTGCTTTCTTTTCTTTCTATATCATTTTCCTTGCACATTTCTTCGTCTGGATTTTTTTGGCTGGTTTCTTTACGTAACGGTCCTGAAGTCAGCCTTCGTCAATATATATATATATATATATATATATATATATATATATATATATATATATATATATATATATATATATATATATATAAAGATGCGCTTCTGTTAATCTGACAAACGTTGGTCTCTTGGCCAAAACGTAAAGAAGCCATTTTCTTTTCGGCTTGTCTCTTCTCTTCATTGATACTTTTCCCGGCATCCTAGAAGTTGATCCCTGCAATTGAATGTGCGTGTAGAGAGACACCTGTCTAGTTGTTGAATACCTAACGATGAGAAGGGTTGTTTGTAATCTAGAAACCAGCGTCTTGACTATGTATAAGCCAGCTCTCTGGAATGCTAAGCAAAAAAAGAAGCGTGTAGTAATAAACAGACAACCCGCGTTTTTTATTCACAAATATGTAACTCCAAAGGTGTTGTACCACAACGTTCCCACTTTCTTATGGGCAGAATATTTGGGCTTAAAACACCGATGTCTTTATACGCCAGCTGAAAACGATTCAGCATATGGTAAACTAGAAGAACCACAGAAAATGCCATGAATAATGCGCTGACTAATATTTGAATTTTTTTGAACCGATAAAGGTTCAAAAAAGTAAAAAAAAGGTTCAACAAAGTAAATATTATATAAAAATATGATGAGCTATAATAAGTATCTTTACATCTTGACCACCTGTAAACACACGATTTCATTCTTTAGGATTTGGCAGAAATGGTCCACTTGATAATGTATTATAAATTCTTCAGCCTAGAAATATACCACACTCATTTTGTTCTCTTTTTGGTACAAACCTACATTACCCGAGTTGGTGGCAGCCACAACTATTCTCAGCGCATAACAACGAGGCCACTTGCGGAATTAGTTTAGTTTTAATTTGCTCACGAAAGTTCATTTGAACATCTGTCGGCTTTGCCTACAAACAATACCCGACATATTATAGAGGTGAGGTATAGAGGAACCACCTTCGCAACAAAAGGAGTAAATAACGGCTGGTGCTTGGAGTTTTTGTGTCACAAGCATGGTTTACAACTCTGTCCGCGAGGCTCTCGGTTTCAGCTCGCGGACCTCACATGACAGTCTTTGCCCCACATTTTTTTTCTTGTTTTCTTCTACAGGCCTGACTCGTTTAAAGACCCGCAAATGTAGTCTAGAGACACTACTAAGACACTCGGCTGCTGACCCACAGATCACGAGATGGAATACCGCCAGTGGCGGCTGCATTTTTTTATGGAAGCGAGAAGGTTTCAAACCAATGTGCTTAGATTTGGGTGCAGGCTAAAAAACACCATTTGGTTGAAACTTCAGGAACACTCCCCTACGGTGTCTCTCATAATCATATGCTCGTTTTGGGACCTTATACCACAGCAACTATTATTATTATTATATGACTTTTTTAAGGCATTTGTTAAATAACCAAAACACAAAATATATTTCAGCATCAGCGTACATGTTTCTGTCATATTTTAGATTAGTATCAACGTGTTGTTGGAATCCTTGCACTCAATCTCCTTTATAAGTGATCTGCTTGCGAGATATACTGATGCTTTATTTTAAATTGCAGCGTTTGCTGGAAAGCTAAACAGACTGCAAACACCTCCCACCCACCTCCACCCCACCCACCCCCGCACCTACCTACTTTACCACTTCAGTCCCCTACAGGACTTAATGCATAAATGTGGCTCAATAGCTGAGACGACTTTGAACCACTGGCCAACAGAATCCCTCTGGTAAATTACGTGTACCTATATATTTACGGTTGAATTGAGTTTACCTATAGTTATTTACAAGTGAAATCAGGTGATGATAGCGATGATGGTGAACATAGGCGGAACCAGCCAACTTAATTTTTCTCTACCTTCGGCCTCAAACTATGGCTTGGCTCATACCGTATCATTCCCCGTTCGCAGGCGAAGCCCGCTGGGCTAGTCGAATCACTGGCAGAGTACGGGATGGAATTGTTTCAGATGAGCTACATGCGCCAACTGTGTTTCGGCTTTACCGACGATCAAGCTGACGTCAAGCGTGCCACCACTTAGGTCAAGTCACTCAAGTGATTTACGATAACGAATGGCCGACATAGTGTGCTAAATATTTCTGGCATAAGCCACGTTCCATTGAGTGGTCCACAACCACACAAGGTCCCCTTTTTCGAATGAAACGGTGTCGTGGCATTGACCATACCTCTGCTTGGAGCGATCTTGCGATGTCAGTGTGCAAATATGAGAAATTTGGCGGGCTTCTTCAGTTGGCACAATGTTCGAGTAACTGAATCGTCCGTTTGGAACTCAAGTGGAAGTATTGTATTGAGGAGCTGCACGATTGTCGAGCGTAGAGTGGGGTAGAACGGAGTGAAGTCTGTGGTTTCATGCTTCCTGTATTATAAGCATAGGTGATGAATGGCAAAAATGTCATCCAGTCCTTGTGATTTGAGATACATACATAGCCAGAATATTAGTAAGCGTGCGGTTTGTGCGTTCCCCAAGGGGATGATATGGCCTTAAATGGCGAAACTGCGAAGTGCAGAGACGAACCAGTTCATACTGTGTCGGCTACGAACTGGCGACCATGATCACTGATGAATACGCGAGGTGGACCATGGCGAAGAACGATTAATCATAACAGGAAAGAGGTGACAGAATCCGCTGTGGAAGATGGT
>WOVY01008732.1:0-21078 GCA_013436015.1 Rhipicephalus annulatus | reverse complement strand
GTGTAGAGGAGGAAGGGATGCACAGATGGTGAAAAGAAGGAGGAGGAAGCTTGCGGACGGCGCCGCACTACAAGCCTCGAGTATTAGATGCTTCCGCATCTAAAATTTATTCACCTGGAATCACTCAGACTCACGACTTGATCTGAGTCTGAGTGAATCAACTCACGAGCCGCAAGTCCCAGATTTAGCTCAGTAGATAATGTCGTCAATATTTGTAACACCAGTATATCATCGGTCTGGCGTCTGTCTTCATTTGGTTATAAAAGTACAGGTAATCTTCCAACGTCTCATTTTCAAGGCATACTACTTTTGATTAATTTTTTCTGGAAGTTTGCTTTACATTTCCTTGAAAGCCTGCTAATTTTCAGCACGATTGATTTACAATAAGAAAAGCCTTTTTGTAAAGCCGGCTTAATATTTAAATATTGCGCGCGAGCCGCGACATTTCTGTGCGTCAGCGCCGTGCGACGGAGCCGAGTCACGATCACGGTGATACAGTAAGCGCGTGCCCACGAAACGGGCTCAGCTGGGTCCGACAGCATGAGCACGCATGACGGATTGTTTCGGTGGTATTATCTTTTCCGAAGATGAACTGTTGCAGCCGCCAATCGACAAAATAACAATAGAACATGAGACAGTGAGGTCACGTGAGCGCACGAAGGCTAGACGCAGTCCGGGTTACTAGAGCAGTCCAGGTTACTAAGGGCACTTGAGTAGACGACAACGCTTCAAAGGTCCTTGCACTTTGTGAGTTCACCGCCTGGATCCAGGACGTATACCAAGGACTGCTGAATAATGTGCCAGTTTCCCGCATGAACTGACTTGTCCCGGCAGCGATCACGGGCGGGATACGCTCCACGGTGATGTTATTCAGGGACATTCAACTTAGCGCCTCGAAGAAAAACCTGCGCTGGTGCATGGTGAATAAAGAAATATCTATGGTCAGCTTCACTAGTGTCTTCTTTACGCGGCAGGCAGCCAGCCAAGAACAGCTTATGACAGACTCAGGAGAGTATAGCGATAACTGTATAGGCTGCACTTTACCACGTAGACGCCACTTATTAATGGTTTCTACTGCACATCAAGGCCACGAGGTGGCTGTTTTCTTCATTCATCCTGAAGCGGATAAGGTTCACCTCAGAGAGGCTGGTGCTGCAGAAGACGCATCTTAGCGGATCGCGAAATCTCGTCGCAAATCTCGATGTGTCATCTCTCAACCGCAGATGATGATGATGAAAAACATTTATTATAAAAAAGAGAGGTACGGGGCCAAAGCATGACCCTGCTACATGGTCGGCGTCCTTAGTCCGGGACACCGCATGACGAGGCCCCTACTCGCGCCCGTCTCACCAGAGCCCGTTGAGACTCTAGTGATGAGCAGTTGAGGAGGGCAGTCTCCCATGCCTCTCGGGAAGGGGTAGGGGAAGGGGGTAGGTGGGGATTTTCGGACATGCCCACACCATGTGGAAGATATCACACGTCTCCCCACAGTGTGGGCACCGCCCATCTGTGTTCGCATCGAAATGCTTTAGGATCGCAGGACAGAGTAGAGTACCTGTCTGCAGGCGCCTTAGAGTTCGCTCTTCCGCCTTACTCAGCCCCTTTGCAGGAGCCGGGTAAAGGCGGTGAGTGTCACGATAATAGGTGAGAATTTCTTTGAACCGCAGCAGCGGTGTATTGGCCTCCAAGTAATAAGAGCCAAGGTGAGGAGCCCGGTGGGTAAGCGCTCGGGCGGCCGCGTCAGCGGCCTCATTACCTCGTAGGCCCTGATGGCCAGGAGCCCATACGATGCGTTTCGGGGGCTGGATCAGCGAGAGCCCGTTTTAGAATTTGGCTGGCTAGGGGGATATCTCTCCTACCAAGTAATGAGTACATGCTTCCCTGGAGTCCGTGATGATAACTTTCGAGTTGGGTCCGCAGCAGCAAGCGCTATCGCGACTTCCTCAGCGCGCTCTGGATTTTGTGCTTGGAACGAGAGCCATTGACATGCTTTTCCCGGTGAACTACAGAGGCCGTGTAAAATCCCGTAGGCGAAGGCCCTGCTATATCTACGTAGAATACACCAGGTCGGGAGCCGTGTTGCCTCTCAAGCGTCCGAGCCCGCGCCTGTCTTCTGCTCAACCGCAGAGTGCCAGTGCTCTGCTTAGCTTACTCGGCGCTAAGTCTGGATCGTGCGGGAAATATGTTAAGAGGCAGAGGGGGACACTTCTTAAACATGCATAGTTGAAAACACTGCCGATAAGTATACTTGGACATCTTGCGAATAATTGCGTCGGGTTCGATATATACCACTCTACGCAGCAGCAGCAAAATCACAAGTTACACGAGCTGCCGAACATTGGTTTCCTTTCCTGATCCGCAAATCAATTAATCCACAACGACTACTTGTGGATGGGAGCGGCTATTTGCCGACTTCGTAATCTGTGATGACTTGTTGAAAGATTGGGAAGGACTTTACGCGCGAAAACTCCATTATAATTTCGAGGCAGTCTGAAGCGGAGCCGCACATATCCAATAGAGATTTTTTAAAGCAATACCACAACGTCCTGCTTGGCGCGCGAACTATGTGAAAAGTGCGTACGCCAAGCGAACTGGCTCTTCTGCGGCCTGCTGTTGGTTGGCGCCGTGCGAGCACGAAACAAAACCGACATGCCGCCGCTTGTTGAATAGATATAGGTACAAACGCATCTTGCATGCATATCTACGCATGAAATGTGTATTGAATAAAGCATGTCAGTGTACGTATCACTAGGTGGTTAAAAATGGATCGTAGCCGATCAGCGGCATGCGAGTTGTTGCGTATCGATATAAGCAGTGAAAACGTGCTATCGTGAGGAATGTGAGCTGGAATATTGAATTCATAGTTATTCAACTATGAACTGCTCATAACGCGTTATGGCATTTACTACCATCGCAGTTTGTCCGTGCCGTTAACCACCAGCCTGCAAAGATGTGTTACACCTTGAATTTGTGCTCAGATTTGGGTGCACGTTAAAGAACCCCAGTTGGTCAAAATTTCCGGAGCCCTCCACTTCAGAGTCTCTCATAATCATATGGTGGTTTCGGCACTTTAAACCCTACATATCAATAAGAGTTGTTTTCAACTTTTATGAATAAGTAACCCGCTGAAAAAAAAAATCTAACACATTCTAAGGTTGGGAGTAGAATTCACTTCCGAGGAACCTTCGCGGTTTCTTATATAAGATGCTCAAGTGTTACTGCGGGGCCTCTTTTCTGGCAGTACATTCCGCACTGAGTGATGCCACTGTTGAATCCCGCCAATATTGTTCGATGAATATAATGATGTACTCACGCTTGGTATTAAAGAAAAAAGAACAGAAAATTCGGACGGTCCGACTTACTTGGCAATCGACGTTATGGGAAGCATGCGGTGACCGTGTCGTGTTTTTTTATTGAGCGACACGTTATCAAATGACGTTAACTATATGTACAATTGTTGCACGCCCAGATATATGTAGAAGAGTTCCAGATGTTTATATAACCAGTTGTTTTCACATGCGCAACGATGTCAACTGGATCGTGCGTATTAGCAACACCAGAAGCTGATATGAAGTGCTGATGCTCGCGAGGATGCTGGCCCTGCTACATAAATCAACTTCGGCGCATGACAACTAATGCTAACCTGATGTTACGGCTATATCAAAGGAATACACATGTAATTTTTATAAACATGAGTAGGCAGCACTGCAACCACTATTGACTTTTCACGAAGATTATCGTCTATTTGAAAAGTAGTTCCCATAGTCGGCGTAGCTGTACATGTGTTTTAAAGGCTTCGTCACCACGCTAAATGATTGGGTCCGATTTCAGCTGGGACCCCAACACTTATTCTTTGCATTTGTCATTACATTTGTATTGCATTCGACAGTGGCACATACCCACCCGTGGGTATATGCCACTGTCTATAGCGGGAAGTGTTAGACGATGTACGTGACGTGATTGTGAAATAATCCGTGTCTTGACCAGCGCGTCACATTTGTGAAACCATTCTACCCTCTCGTGCTAATTTTGGTTCGCGCCAAGTTTAGGGGGTGACCATGAGAGCACCCAAGTGTAAGCGGCTATATAGATAGATAGATAGATAGATAGATAGATAGATAGATAGATAGATAGATAGATAGATAGATAGATGCTCAAAGTTGCCGAAGTGCGCTAAAAATTGCTTTGCATTAGATAAAATTGGCAGATCCCACGTACAGTGGGAATCGATGATATGAGAAACACAAATGAGAAAGGTTGGTTTGTCACTTTTAAAATCGGCACAACGTTATGAGGTGGAGGTAAATTATGCCGTACATAACTTCCTTGTCATGATTATCATGTTTGGATGTGTCGTTTACCTTCGTCATCTATTGACGTCACGTGATACCAAGTTTAGTATATGTGGAGATAGCAAAATGACAGTGAGCACGCTATGGTTGTGGTATGTGTCCGTGTTCTTACATGGCACGCGTGTCAGGTTATCATGTTTGCACTAGTCATATCTTCGTCATCCATTGACGTCACGTAACACCAAACTTAGTATAAGTGTATCTAGCAAAACGGTCGCTAGGGCATCATGAAGGGCCCAATATACTCCAACGTAACGCTGACGCACGCGCACGCTGGGCATAGCAACGCTATGTTAGCAAAACTCGAGCACTCTATAATCTGACGCCAGGCTCAGCCGACGGGACCAGCGTCCGTCGGCGCGGCCCGACGGCAACCGGTGCGAAATGCAACATGCTGCATTTCACACCGATTTGTTACTGAGACAGCACTGCGTCTGCCTCTTTTCGTGACACGGAGGGACGCACAGACGTCAAAGGAACGCAGCGCGATGCGCTCCTGCGAGTATATGGCGGGACCGGTGACTGGCGTGGCAACGCAGGCTAGACACGACGGAACGAACCCCGGCGTGCACGCGCACCGGGTCATGTTGAAATGTATTGGCACCTTGACTGTGACATGTCATCATGTTCTCACATGACACGCATCTCATGACTATCATGCTTGCAGCAGTCACACACCTTCGTCATTCCTTGACGTCACGGAACACCAGATTTGGTATATGTGAACCTAGCGAAACAGCCGTGAGCGCATCTTGAGTGTGGCATGTAGTCCTGCTTTTACATGACACGCATGTCATGATTATCTTGTTTGGATGTGTAATTTACCTATGTCGCCCGTTCGCGACCCGTAATACTTAATTTGGTACACGTGAACTTAGCGAAACAGCCGCGAGCGCATCATGCGCGTAGCATGTATTCATGGTATTACATAACACGCATCTCATGTTTATCGTCTTTGCACCAATCTCATACTTTCGTCATACATTCACGTCCCGTAATACCAAAGTTGGTTTGAGTGAAGCTAGCGGAACGACCGCGAGCGCATCATGAGCGTGGCTTGTAGTCATGCTGTTACATGACACGCATCTCATGATTATCATGTTTGCACCAGTCACGTGTTTTCGTCATCCATTCGCGAACCGTAATACCAATTTTGGTATATGTTACGCTAGCGAAACGGCCACGAGCACATCATGAGCTTGGCATGTAGTCATGTTGCTACATGACACGCAAGTCATGCTGCGATCATGCTGCGTTCCACACTCTGTTCTAATATGTTAAAGTGTTTTCTTAGGACCTTGTTCATGTTCGGTAGGTTGCTCGTGAAAGGTAATAGCAAAATTTTGTTACCGTGCTGGTCGGCATCTTTCTGATGGTATAGAAGAGTCTGGCGGTCTGGATTTTCCGCTTTTTTGTTGGCGTCATCAATGATAGCTGGGCGGGTATTCTTCATGAAGGAGTACTTCGCGCATATGTGTGCTGTTTTTGTGGAAGTCCTCGGTGCGGGAGCAGATTCATTGGAATCTCTGTGCTTGGGAATAGAGGAATGCTGGTCTTGCAGTGTCGCGGGCGGCAGCTTTTGAAGTGCCGGCATTGTTGCCTGTCCGTAGGTTTTCTGTATACGCTAGTTACTAATGCACCATCGTACATTCGAATAAGTACACCAAAAAGCTTAATTCAGTGTTAGAGTAGGAGTGTGTAAAATAATTGCTGGGGTGCACTTGGTTAATGCCTGTTTGAAATTGAGCAGCTCGTTTTTCGAATGTGTCCAAATCATGAACATATCTTCTGAGTACCCTTCATAGATCAAAGGTTTATATCACAAGATGAAAGAAAATTAGGCTCTATATAGTGCATGGATATGTTAGCGTAGTTTGGCGCCATTCTCGTACCCATTGCCGTGTCATTGATTTCAAGATAATACTCGTTGTTACAATCAAAACTGCTCTCTCTCTCTCTCTCTCTCTCTCTCTATATATATATATATATATATATATATATATAATATATATATATATATATATATATATATATATATATGACGTATCAAGCGATGGGTGGTAGAGGCAGAGAAGGAAGAAGTCAGAACGGAATAAACATGGCGTATGAGCCAGGCCACGTCCCCCATTCATCATAGCGTCACACAAGCCGACAGGATGAAGACCTGCCTGCCCCTTCATCAGTCACTCATCATCGACGCAGTTCCCCAGAAGACGCCCTGACCGTACATTGACTACCGAATCATCGCCTAGGAGGACAACGACCAGCACCATGACAGAACCATCGGCTGACCTCGACATCCCCAAGTACACCGGATCAGCGGACGACGGACCCGTGCAGGACTGGTTCAACCTGTTCGAACTCCACGCTACCGCTGCATCTTCGTCGGACGGGAGATGGTTACGAACTTCAGCGACTACGTCACTGGTGAGGCATTCAAATTTTACCTAATTCACATATTCGAGAACGACGAGTCATGGCAAAAAAATCAAAGAGGAGATGATTACCCGTTTTAATGACTATGACGAAGACTTACTCATTGCCAACCATCTAGAGACAACTGCACACTATCGTAAATTTCCTAAGCAGTCCTCAAGCATTCGAAAGTCCAGCGCGAGTCGACAAGTGCCTCAAGACGAAGTGGCACATGCGTTTACTTACAGAAGGCCATGCGTATATTGGGAAAAACCCAACCGTCAAGCGCAGCTCCCTTGTGCACGAAAGTCGGCATTTCCAAAGTCGTGGCACCAACATACGACACGAGACGTCGCTCACCCTACTGATGCCTTTCATGCTTCGTCTCGCATACATGGCCCACCAGCTGGTTTTCTACGACGCAGCTCTTCAAAGGCTCCTAACGGTCACTATTCGTGTCATAAGGACGCCTTGTTTATGGTAGACCAGCTGACACATAAGGAAAATGCCGAACAACGCCATGACGACTCGAAGAGTGAAAATCAGTATTCACACATTGGATCACCTTACTTTCCATCTAGCACAATTGGGCTACCTCCTGGTTTTCCGTCACTTGGCTCTTTCGTCGCTCACAAACGCCCACCTCACATCTAGCACGATCACAACGGACGGGATAGAGCTGCGGAGCTCGGAGAATAATGAGCCAAGCCCTGAACTTACCATCCAGATTCAGGCGCAAAAACCACTCGCTGCGAACAGCGAAGAAGAAGCCCCTGTTGATGTATCTATCAACTCTGAAGCATTACCTCCATTACCCGAAATGCAGCACAACAGCCTAGAGACTACTACCTGCCCACTCGACACCACACTCAATTGCCTAGAAAGTCAGTGTCGTGGTGAAAAAAGGCTGCCACCTCAGGTCTTTTCGAAGCAACATCATCAATGCCAGCAAGTCCAAGAACAACAGAGATTCCAAGGGTTATACGAACAAGGACGACGACGAATGGAATCATCTTCGGAAGAACACACGCGGTTTATGGAAAGCCGTTTACAAACGTGTCAACCAAACCGACGACATATTCAAGATTTCTCGCTCAAAACAAAGAAAGCATCGAATCCAGGATATTTTTCCAAGGGACGTCGAGTAAGCTTTCTCCAGTCGAGATCAAAACTGAGGCAACACGACATACAACGTCGAGAAAGGCGCCAAACCATACCCTGTATTCCGCAAGGACGCAGAAATCACCACGCCAGCCTCGTTCAACAAGCACGCAAACGGGTGGCACAGCATGGGTTCCAATCAAGACAAATAGCACGACACCTGCGCAAATCATCCAGCCAATGCTTTAAGGCCATCACACCACGTTCATTCATCGCAAGAATACCGGCTGTGTTTCCATCTGATTTCACGCTCAAAGCTGCTTATGTCGTCCAGAGCGCAACAGCCAGCCTCGCCCTCCAGAGCTGTACTTGATACCCCGGATTGCTGTCCCTCTCCTGTGAAGCTATAGTGTGTTAACGGAAACTTCCTCGGACTTGAAATGACCTTCTCTTTTTGACAGTGTTGAGTTCTAAGCCATGCATGTTCAGTTTTCATTTCTGTTCGTCTGACGCGACTTTTTTCGGGGGGGGGGGGGGAATCGTGTGACGTATCAAGCGATGGGTGGTAGAGGCAGAGAAGGAAGAAGTCAGAACGGAATAAACATGGCGTATGAGCCAGGCCACGTCTCCTATTCTTCATAGCGTCACATATATATCTATATATATATATATATATATATATATATATATATGAGATTATATATAGATATATATATATATATATATATATATATAGATATATATATATATATATATATATATATATATATATATATATACCCGCATCGTCGCGGGATTACGGCAGCTGCATTTCCGATGGAGGCGGAAAATCCTGGAGGCCCGTGTGCTCAGATTTGGGTGCACGTTAAAGAACCCCAGGTGGTCGAAATTCCGGAGCCCTCCGCTACGGCGTCTCTTATAATCATATAGTGGTTTTGTGACTTTTTTCAGCTTGTAGGTTACCAGAAAGAGCACTGAAGATAAAATTTTGGAGCCGTAGGCGTATGACGCAAAAGTGAACATTCGCACGTTCTGAAACAACAGATAACTAAGAACAAGGTGCAGTAGTGGAGTGTCATAAAATTACTTGCCAGCAGCAACCCGAATGATCGTGCGGTGATCGCCTGACCACATTCAACCACATTACACAACATTACATATATAAACAAACGCAGATACCCACCACCACACAGCAAAGTGGCCAAAAGATGGAGTGAAACTCTCCCGTTATTAGTAACCTAATACAAACAAATACGTACCCCATCCCGGCGATACAACGCTTGTGTTATCCGAGAAAATATGCCCCATGGTCACGCGTAAAGCGTGCAGGGAAAGGGTCATACTGCGGCACATGTTTTGGGAGTGTGGCGAAAACGTTAATGTCGCAGTCGCCACTCAAAATCGCGAAGCATCTTGGGCATAGATGAACGCCGAGGTAAATTGTTGCTGCTGCCACCACGGCTGCGGCCACTGCTGCGGATCAGCTGCGTGAGCTTCGCTGCCAATGCGATGCGGCACTCACCAGCGACGAGCTGTCCAACCAGCCTTAGGTCATTAAGCAAGCCGAATAAGCTCCCGGGGTCCACGAAGAATTTCGAGCCACCACCTGAGGCTCCACCGTCATCATCGACTGCGGCTGGGAAGGGACAGGTGTTAGTCTCCCCTTGCCCCCGCCTCGCCCCAAGGAAACGGCCGGAGTAAGGAAATGGCGGGACTAAGTTTATTCATCCAGTCATTCTTCACCCTCCCCTCCAAACCCCCCAAGTAGAAGCTGTAACCCGACGCTCAAAGCTGCTGGTATCGATGACACATGTGCAATTTCTTAAGGTATCGATCACACACGTGCATAACACCGTTTGACTGCATATAGCTAGCTGCGCACTAGCTGTTAATGGTACATTTATACCACGAGAACAGACTTGAAAGCCTCTAATGTGTAAAGGAAGAATTCACGAGTTAAGAACTCCTGTTTGCATTAGCCAGGCAGGTGGATATATCAGTTTCCGAGGCAGTCATCATATGGTTTACAGTTTGATGTAACGTGAACGCACGAAATGAACAAGATATGCAGATACCTACGGTACACGAAGAAGAGTGCACCTACTGTTCATCAAGGATATCGCCCACCATAAGGTACTGTCGGATCCACAACCAGCAGTCCCGACCAATGTCCACCAGCTGCTTCTGTCCGTCATCGCGCCTGTGGCAACTGACGCCGTACTTGACGACTCCGGCCAGGCGCATGAAGTCATTCAGCTCGGAGAAGCTCTTGAGGCTGTTCTTGATCAGTGACAGGGCTTCGTCTTCATCGATGGATGCGAGTTTTCGAACAGACTCCACAAGTCCGGGGTTGAAGTGCACCAGCTCGGCAGCCGCTGCTAAGTACCTGTGCCTCGTTCCTGTAACGAAGTGCGCCGCGCGCGCCACCAACGACACATTACGGTGCACGACGTCGTCCAGGATGAACAAGTCCTGGTGGTCAATGTGGCGCCTGTACCAGTTCAGTCCAAGGAACGTGTAGTTGGAGGAGAAGTTGGTCGATAGCTTTTGGAAAAGTGAGGCGGTTGATTTCCAGTCTTCTGGGTAGTAGAAAAAGTAGCACATTGTCCGGGTTGACTGCAGAGCCTCTGCGAGCACCTGAGCTTCGCTCTCGTTGAAGCAAATAAGATCAATGTGGAGCCGACGTATGCTTTTGTTGATGGCTAGCGCTCGCACCAGCACACTTTCGCTATGGTTCGCGTGGTCGCGGATTCTGCGAAATATGGTAAGCGACAGCTCCTTCAGCACTGTCGTGGCCGCAATGTACTGCGAAATCAGGGCATTCATTACATTCCAGTCAAACAACTCCTCTAATACAGTGAGCGACAGTGACGTCACGTGGGAGCACGAAGGTAACACGTGCAGCGCGGCACGGAAGCTGTTGCTGTTGCTGAGGGCCTCTGAAGAAACGGTGACGTTTGACAGGTCCTTGCACTCCAGGAGTTCCACGCCGGGATCCTTGACGTAGCAAGGACTGCTGAAGAGGAAGCGTTCTCGCACGCCAGTCTCCCGCATGGCCCGACTTATCTCGGCTGCGGATGTTGGTTGGATACGCTCCACGGTGATGTTCTTCAGGGACGCATTAAACTTAAGCGCCTCGAAGAGAGACCTGCACTGCTCCACGCTGAAGCAAGAGAGCTCCATAGTCAGCTTCTGCAGCGTCTTGTTCTTGCGGAAGGCCGCTAGCCAAGGACGGAATAAGGCTGATCTGGGTGGGTATGCACCAGTGTATAGGCTGCTCCTTACCACGTGGAGGTCCCTTAGCGACCGGTTTATACAGAGAAACAAGGCCACGAGGCAGCTGTTACCTTCATTCATCTTGAAGTTTTCGAGCCTCACCTTGGAGAGAGTGGTTTTGCGGAAGATTGAGCGGATGATCAGGCGTAGCACTGTTTGGTCAAACGTGGCGTACTCGTCGGCAGTCAAAGTCAAGTTTCGAAGACTTTGGTTCTCGCGTAGGTATTCAGCGATCTCTTTCCCGCATGAGTCAATTCTCAAGTGCAGGGAAAGCGTTGTGATGCTCGCGTTCCGCATGAGTCCTCGGAATATAATTCTCTTCCTCTGGGGCGTCATCTAAATACCTTCTGAGTATGAACGTTTTCAGTGATCCAGCGTTCCCAAAAACTCCGAGAGGACCTCGCAAAAAGTCTCCTCTAAATATATGAGGCAGTCGAGTTCTTCCAAATTCTGCAGACGTGGCAGCGCCACGGCGAAGCTCCGCAACACACGCGGGTCCATACTCCAGAGCCGAAGTCTGAGCTTTCGAAGGCTGGGACTTTTGGGCAACGCGTCGCATATGAGTTGGTGGTAGGCCATCAATAAGTGATCGCCGAGGTGCACGGTAACCAAACAGCGGTGGTATCTGAGCACATGCTTTAGAAGTGTGGTGGCCTTGCGCTGGTGTTGCTGCTCCTCCAAGGTGAACATATCCTCACGGCTTGTTTATACGAGACTCAGCTGACCCGGATGAACTTCTCGGAGGCTGAGACCCACGGGCGAGAAGAACGTGTTCCAGAAGCTGAGGTTCTTAAAGATGTCACAGGGGCGACCCTCGGCACTCGTGCATGGAGCCCGGTAGTTTATGCCGCTGCCGGACGATGAAGATTGCTCAAGACAGACGCGGCTATCCTCCGTCTCTTCTGATGATGACCACCCGGCATAGCGGCAAGCTCACGCTGGGGTACGACGACTGATGGACAAAACACTGGTATTCGTTGCTCTCTTCAATGCGACCAACTGCTTTTCCCTCGCAACGACCAGGACAGTCTGCTGAGCTCACAGACGCAACCCGCGATGAGGAGTGGGAGGTGCGGAGAGCATGTGCGACTCCACACACTGTCGGCGGCACTTGCCGAAGAAAGAAGCTGGCGCCAATACTGCCGAGTGTGAAGAATTTCCCAAGCGTTCACATAAAGTCATATAAAATAAAAAAGTAACAAGCTCCAATTTAGGACGCGAAGCGCCACCAGCAAAAATAACGCCTCTGGTAGTACGCGGCTGTGGCATTGTATCGAACGTGACCAGCGCTTCTAGGAACGCATGTCGTAATGCATCCACGTACCCTACGATTCGGCCAGAAGACGCTCGCGTTCCAGGACGGCCGAGGTGTCAGGAGCACGTGATATGGACAATGCCGTGGACTGCTGCGTTCACTGGTGCTTTTGTAAAAGATGGACGCATAACAAATAGTAAACTGGGGCTTTTTAGTTTGAGGCTTGAACGCTTGCCCCCTGTTTTCATTTTTCAGTACGTGCGGACATACATAATGAAATCGGTCAGCACTATCGTTTCGAGTGGCGAAAGTTTCCGTTACCGCACCCTACCCTAAAAGGAGCACCTGCACTATCCTTTCGTCTCCTGCAGACAGAAGCATATCCCTCAGCGACAGTTTATGAAACATTCACGAGCGGGCTGAATCCAAAATGCCTCTTGAGCGGCATCTCGCGATGCAACTTAGAGCATATGTTCCGTTAATACCCTGAGTGTGGACGGCGGGTCTCCAACCACTGAAAAAGACTAGGATACACCCATCACAAGTACCCAGCAGGACCTAGGGCCGCCCATATGACCTGGCCGTCTAGATTAAACTTCCGGTCACGTCGTGGAGGCAGTCCGCAGACGAGGCCCCTGAAGATGTCATCACCAGGACGAAACAAAGTCATTCAGTCAGGCAGTCTGCCCGTGCATGGTAGCAGTTGCACGACAGCTTGCGTTTGTGGGCAGCGAATGGGGGCGTGTGCTCCAGCGGCCACGTTAATTTTGCGTTCGTTCGTGCGTGAATGTGTGTGTGTGTGTGTCTGTGTGTGTGTGTGTGTGTGTGTGTCTGTGTGTGTGTGTGTGTGTGTGTGTGAGTGTGTGTGTGTGTGTGCGTGTGTGCGCGCGCGTGCGCGTGGGTGGGTGGGTGGATAAGTGGGTGTGTTTTTTGTCAGAAGCAGACCAATCTAACAGTAGAGGTCAGTGTCTACTAGACCAGTCTTGCACGCATATTAAGCTCTTCTTACACATGAGCTAGCCTGAGATATATGACACAGGTGTTTTGTTGAAACATTCAACAGCGGGCGAAATACTTTGACAGAGAATGTGGAGCATGAAACAAACGCGGCCGAACGTGCTACGCGTCCACCGTCTGCGTCCATACGATGACTGCAGCGAAACGGGAACAAAAAAGTTTGGCAGATCCTATATGTATACGTACAATGTCAATCGATGATATGCGAATAACGAATGAGAACTGTGGATATGCCACTTTAAAATCAGCACAATTAAGGTTGCGAGGTGGAGGTAAGTGATGTCGTACATGACATCCGTCTCATGACTACCATGTTTAGACTTCTCGTTTACCTTCGTGCCTATTCACGTCACGTGATACCAATTTTATTACATGCGGAGCTAGCGAAACAGCCGCGAGCACGCTTTGAGCGTCGTATGTTGTAATGATCTTACATGACACGCTTGTGGGGATTATCATGTTCGCACTATAGTCATATATTTGGTCATCCGTTGATATCACGTAACACCAAATTTTGTATATGTGGAGCTGGCAAGACGGCTGCGAGCGCATCATGGCGGACCCAATATACTCCAATGTAGCGTTGACGCACGTAAACGCTGGGCACAGCGACGCTAGGAGGAGGAGGAGGAGGAGGAATAAATGAGGAAGGACAGGGAGGTTAGCCAGTTCTCAGACCGGCTGGCTACCCTGTACTGGGGAAGGGGGGTAAGGGGGATAAAGATGAGAGAAAAGAGACGTAAAAAAAAGAGAGAGAAGGTCATCAGACGATCCACGACGCTGTTTACAGTCTGTCTCTAAGACCACTTGCCCGCAGAAAGCGCAACAACGCTCTCAATGCCTTGCGTGCAGAGGACGGTCTCGGCCAGTGTCCTAATACCCTTTCTTCCGACAATTGGCGATTGTCTATTCTATCTAAAGCTTTTGACAGTTCTTTTCTTGGCACGCTGAAGCGGGGACACTCGCAGAGAAGATGGGAGAAAGTCTCTGCGCAGCCACAGTTCTCACATGTCGGGCTTCTGGCCATTCCGATTCGAAACGAATAAGCATTTGTAAAGGCCACCCCAATCCACAGACGGCACAAAAGTGTCTCCTCTGCTCTGGTTATTCCTGATGGAAGACGGGGCTGTAGGTGTGGGTCCAAATTATGAAGGCGGACGTTGGTGAATGCCGGTGAATTCCACTGAGCGAGTGTCAGTTCTCGTGCAAGTGATCGAAGCCTTGCAGCGGCGTCCGTTCTTGATAATGGTATAGCTACACAAGGGGCATCGTCATGAGCAGTTCTGGCTGCTTCATCTGCACGGTCGTTTCCATCAATGCTGCAGTGGCCTGGTATCCATTGATATGCTATGTCATGTTGTTTCTCTATAGCCCGGTGATGAAGCAGTCGTATTTCAGCAATTAGCTGTTCGTTTGGTCCATGACGATATGGCGAGGCAATTCCCTGGAGAGCTGCTTTGGAGTCGGAGAATATTGACCATGTCTGTTGCGGTTCTTCAACTAGGAACTCCAGAGCGGCACGAATGGCGGCGAGTTCTGCCGCCGTGGATGATGTCAAATGCGAGGTCCTGAACTTTATCGTGATGGATTTCTCCGGAATTACCACTGCGCCTGTTGAACTTGTTGAAGTGACCGACCCATCCGTGTAAAACAGCGACGCTACGTTTCCAAAACGCGAGTGCTCTTTAGTCTGACTCCAGGCGCGACCAGCGTCCGTCGGCTCTGCCCGACGGCAACCTGTGCGAAATGCGACATTTCCCAGGGATGCGTTACCCAGACTACACTGGGTCTCTCTCTTTTCGTGACAAAGGGATGCCGGACGCTGTGAAACGTGCATATGTCAAAGCAACGCAGGGTGGCGCACACTTGCGAGCATATGGCAGGACCGGCGCCAGGCGTGGCAACGCGACGTGGTGCGACGAAATGAACGCCGGCGAGCACGCGGACCCCGTCAAGTCGAAATGTATTGGTGCCTTGACTGGGCCATGTAGTCTTGTTGTCACATGACACGCATCTCTTGATTATCATGGTTCACATAAAAAACAGCGCCAATAACAGGGGACAATAGAAAGAAGGAGACAGACAGGGGCAGACAGTGCCGCTGTCTGTCTCCTTCTTTCTCTTGTTCCTCGTTATTGGCGCTGTTTTTTATGAGAATCATGTCGTACCAACTCGCCCAAGCAACCACGTTAGCTACTTTGATTATCATGTTTGCCCGAATTAAATACCTTCGTCAACCATTGGCCTCACGTAATATCAATTTTGGGATATGTGAAGCGAGCGAAACGGCCGCGAGCGCATTATCAGTGTGGCATGGGTTCATCTTGTTACTTGACACGCATGTCGTAATTATCAAGTTTCGATGTGTCATTTGCCTTTATCACCCGTTCGCCTAGCGTAATACCGAGCTTGGTACAAGTGAAGCTAGCGAAACGGCCGCGAGCGCATCATGAGCGTGGCATGTAGTCATCTTGTTACATGACACGCATGTCATGATTTTCATGTTAAGGCCGCTTGTGTTCGCAGTACAATTATACCATACCATACCAGTTTTACAACATGTCATGTGAATGAAACCGCCGCAAGAGCTGCAGCCCCATGAAATGTAAATCATGGCATTCATGGCATACATATAATGATTTTCATGTTACGACTAGTTATATATGTTCGTCATACAGTCATGTTACGCCATACTAAGTTTGGTATCGATACCATTATCGAAACTGCCAGGAGAGCTAAAAGTCGTAGGTTGCTAGATAGATAGATAGATAGATAGATAGATAGATAGATAGATAGATAGATAGATAGATAGATAGATAGATAGATAGATAGATAGACAGATAGACAGATAGACAGATAGTAAGATAGATAGATAGATAGATAGATAGATAGATAGATAGATAGATACTCAAGCGCCTACAGCACGCGAAGAAATGCCTCGCATTTAAAACACGCAGACACAAAGGAAATGGGGACGGAAGGACCTGGCAACTGCCTCTTCATATAGCGAGACATCTACCTGCTTCCCCAGGAAGGGGAAACATGATGGAAAGGAAGTTTTGGTAAAATAAATGGAAGGAAAATAGTCAAGAAAAACAAAAGCACCACAGACGTAACCACAAATAAGTATGGACGCGGAAAATGTTTATAAATGCGAGGCATAATCGGTTTTTTTTTCAATAGAGTTAGTAGCTAGGCTCGGTGGAGAAGAGGGGGGGGGCGTGAGGGTTGATCACGCCGAACAGCATATCCCACTTCAAATAGGCAATCATCAAGAAGCAACAGACGTGTACATCCTGTAGGGAAGAGACGGAAACGATGAAGCCAGTTTCAACTGAAGGCGGATATATCTACTGCTTTTATGTTTGTGTACTACAGTGTGGATGACGCCTTTAGCTTTAGGGACACCGATAGAAATGCAACCCGCGATTGGAATGATTAAGACACGGTTATAGTATGATAGGCTAAAATGCAGAGATACGGGAGAAAATTAGTGTGACCAGTGACAAATAAGGCCAGTCTGTTAGGCGAAGTGAGTTGGTGGTGCTTGCTCTTTTTTTTCTTCTATATACATAGAAATATTTATTTGCAGTACTGCCAGTCTCTACTGAGACCATAGCAGATGGGCACTCTGTACAGATGCTATGATTGCTCATCATAGTAAAAAAAACTGTTATACAGAACATAAAAGCAACATCAACCTGGCACTTTGTACATTAGCAATATTTACGCAACATAATATACAAAAAATGGCAAGTTTAACAACAAGGCCGCTTACATTGCTGTTTACAGAACATACAAGTAGTGCATATTTGTTTCATTATCGTTGTCACTGGGTATTTAGAGAAGCTAAGAATTGTTTTCTATTTGTGCACCAGCCACTTACTGTACAACTGTACATGGTAAAAATAAACTAAACTCTTAAACTCTCTTAAACACTTTTACGACACCCTCAATGTGCTTGCGACAGCGACACCGATTCATATTTTGCAGATGTGGCTTATATGCATGCTAAACACATCCACTCGCGCACTCGTGCGAATCGCTGATACGGGCGATATTTATCTTGTACTCGACGTTTTCGCTGTGTACACGGGTTCAAAGACGGCGCATAAATATCTCCGAGGTTATGCGCCACGGTGCGTGTGCGCGTGACATTTGCGCAAGAATCGATTTCCCGCGCGCGGCTGTATTGACATTTTCCCGCCTTGTATGAACGCACGACGACCACACACAGCGTTTTCGTCGCTGGTGGTGACAGCGTTTACATTGACGCGCCTTCGTGCGCTTTCGAGTCGAGGCAAATTATGATGTGTCGCAATATGAATCCGCGTTGAGGCACGCGCTAACGCCTAAATTGTCTCGAAAGGATGTTTGTAGGACGTTGTACTGTTAATCCTTGGCAACATTGCATGCTCATTTGGAAACGTGACTTTCTTTTGCCATTTGACGGACGGATAGATGCACGGACAGACGGATGGACGGATGCAAGGACACACGAATGGTCACGCGGACGGACGGAAGCAAGGACGAGCGGACGGACAGGCTGAAGGCCGCTTCGCCCGACTCATCATTCAGTCTGTGGATATGCTGTGATCTTTTTTTTTACATTCTCGCAAGTTCTATGACAGGCTGTGACTGGACTCTGCTCTGTCTACACCAAGGAAAGGCGTAGCATCAACCAAGAAGGCCGCGTCATGCCCTTGTGATGGACCAGCTTCCTTGTTTCTTAAGCTTTAAACGGCGAACGTAAACTTTTGTATCTTTATGGAATTCTCGCTGCCAACAGACAACTGTCGCAGGTAATTCTAGTGGGTCGTTGAATTCGGCTTATGAAGAAGTATAGCATGACTGTCTACGCAATAAATAGATACTCATTAACGTGGTCATTAAAATCAGTTGCTATAGTTACACTGCATAACTTTTCTAGCGGTTCCCTTTGCGTCAAATTTTGTATCCAGAACCTTCAAATCAAGCTACGTACACCTTTTAGCTATTTTACAAGTGGTCGATTCTAATGCGCGTTGCAAGTAATGTATGGCCCAAAAAGCTATGAAATGAATTTCCCAAATGCAATCGTTTTTTTTTCAACCAGGCAGGAAAGGAGGACCGGATGACACAAAAGCGTCAAACAGCGTGAAAAATATCTTACGTGTGACAAGGTAAGGATATGCCAAAATGGCTTTCTTTTTTCATATACACCGTCGCATTGTGGGTACAGAACTATAAAGTAAACAGAACCATCGATAGGTGTAGACGTTTATTTACCCGTCTTGCACAGCTGTACGCAATATACAACTAACTCAAGGATATTTCTGGCTTCTTATACGAATGAGGCTTTGTTGAGCATCAGGCCAGCTAAAATGTCACAAAAAGTAACAAAAAAATCACATGAGTGAACGAGACAGACGGGGCAACACAGCGTGAACAGTATTTGTTTGAACGGTTCGCCCATGATTGTTGCTTATGTACACTGAAAGGCGTGTTTGCAGTGTGCATTCTCTTGACAACGCGTGTGCATTTTATCTGCAACATAACATACAATATACGAGGAGGAAATGGTGGGGGAAGAAAACTGCAAGCTAAAAACAAACAAGTACGCGAGGAGGGTGCAATTATAATCGGGCTCCGTAGTCAAACAAACAGGCTTCCAGCCTCACTGGACTTTCTCCCTCGTCGGAGATCAAGCGGCATCCGCCATTAGTATGCAAATGCCTTTCAGCAAGTTAGCATATCAACCGACCAGCCTCTCTGTCATCCGTGAGAGAAAGAGGGAAAGAAAGAAAAAGGCGCCAGAGGGTGAGGAGGAAAGTCCATGCGCAGAGTCTATCATGTAACGAGGCTTCCGGCGGAGATCGCAGGAAGGAGGCTGGATTGAAGAGAGGAAAGGGAGGGTATGGTTGCAAGCCGGCCCCCCTAATATACTGAAGCTCACACCGTAACCACCGTGACCTGGCTTTGCCAAGCGTGCACTGCCGAGCTGGCCTGTGAAACAAAACGAGAAAAATGCGAGGACAAAAACTGACAAAGCCGAGGGCGTGCTGGCGAAGAACGCGATAGAGAAAGAGAGTGGGGGAGAGAGAAAATCTAGAAAATAAAAGCAAATCGAGTAGTCGTTCCAGGCGAGCGGCACGATCGACGGGCCGGCTCGTTATGCATTTGAAGAACAGCTTTCAGCGATGCCGGGGCCCCCGAGACGGAGATGCCACGCTTTTCAACAAAGTGGGAACAAGCGCGCTCGCGCGCGGCCAGCATGCGCCCCTCCTGCCTCCTGGCGGCGAGCACCGTAATTAAAGGGTAGTGCGCCGCGGAGCGCTCCTTTCCGACTGTTGCCCCATAACGTGGGGAGGTGAGCCGTGAGCGGGAGCGGTGGTGCGTGGGTAAGCACGCGATCACATGAAAGGCTAGACTTTTCACCTACGGGAACGATGGCACTATTCGCAAGCCTTGATGTCATGAGAGTTTATCGTAGATATCACCAATTAATCTTCGGCCACTCTGCAATTAGTCCCAGTTCTCAGCATTCTGTGTTCTTCATATCAGAATCCTAAGAAGCACCCAGGTAACATACATTGATATAGTTCTGGTTCGAAAGCTCTGAATTTCTTGGTCGGATTTCAAGTGTGGTTTAGTAGACGAGACAATCATTGTCGTGCTGAAATAAAAATCAGGCTTGAAGGGGACTTTGAACTGCGATAATATGCTGAAAATTTTCAGAGTGAGCTTCGATTTGAATAAGTGAACGAAGATGGCTGAAGAGGTGAAAATAGTGCGCACAAAGTGTGGTTTCTATAGTTATAAAAACTTGCTTTAAAATTAACTTTAGGGGAGAGATCTTGATAATTTGCGAAATAGTGATATAGTGGCATATTGTATCATGAAGCGCTGAACAACACCTCCTCGCCTCCTTCCCTCACCTTCTTTTATAAATAAAGCACGTTTGTGTACAAATAACGAGAAAAAAAGGAATGGTCCTTGACACGATATTAGTGGCGAAGCAAATAAAATTCACTTCAGTGCGAACATATTTTTGCAGCTCTGGAAAAGAGTCCGATGAGCACGTCTTCCGAATGGTGAATTCGTACAGCTACATTTTTTTTGTAATAGTAGCAAACGTAAGTTATGCGAACAAACTTATACTTGCTTTCCACTTAACTTCCCTGCTTTTCTATATACCATATCTACCTCTCTCTTTTGTACGCCATGTTTGCCTAAAAATCTGCCCAGCTGCCCTACCAGCTGGTTTATTCTCAGTGGAAACGACAACCATAAATCGACAATATTGAAGAAGTCAGTGTGAAAGCTATTCGGAAAATGGATAGACATTCTCGATAACCTTCAACTAACAGTGCATTAGTTTGAAGGTAGCAATCTTGTTGAATGAAATGGCCCTAATAGTCAGATGACAGCATCCACCGCTGATTCTTACACCTACGAGCGCTAATCTCCAGAAATGAGCAACCTCACTAGCAGGAAAGATATTTTATTGCTTCTTCAAAGTATCAGCATGTTATCTTCAAAATCAACAAGTTACAAAGCTACTGCTGTCTTCCTTAGAAGACGACCAAAGATGGCGTCAAGCAGCTCTAATTGGACGTAATCAGAACTATGAGAACACAGCACTTCACAACATTTTAATTCATTTATTTGATTTCATTTCAA
>WOVY01008731.1:0-13935 GCA_013436015.1 Rhipicephalus annulatus | reverse complement strand
AGCTTGGCTGGTCACCCACCTTCACAGAGTGAAATACCTCGAGCTTTTTCCAGAAATCTCTCGGCACCTCCCCCGCAAAAACATGCACATATAGCTGGTTTTATTCATTATAGGCTGCTTGGAAGATTATGCTGATTTCATTTACCCAAAAGCCTCAACAACTGCCAAAGACAGGTGATCAGTGTACAGGATTGCCAACAAGTTGCTTCAGCTACTTTGTAATAATTGAAAAATATCTAATACTGACAAGAATGATGAATATCATCGTATTCATGTAATTCATTGATAAAAAAATTTTAGCTGATTGAGATACGGCATTCTTCTTTGGAGACAAGGCGTACGTTTTTCTGTTTCTGTGCACTATTGCGAAGCAACAGACATCCAACGCTCAGCTAACAATAATAGGCATTTTTGTTGTTTGAAGTTTTCTTGACCTGGCATGTTCTTGAAATATTTTTCTACACACTTGATGATGACAGATGCATGTTTAACAAGACAGACATGGGCATTTCGGCAGAATATCGAAAATATTGTTCAACTACTCTTCAAATGCTTGATGCAAGCAGATAACCATCGCATAATGTATCAGTTGTCATGGTGTTCAAATAATGTAGGCATGACTGCCTGCAATCTTGAAAAAATTATTGATACTGTGTTAGCAGCTACTGTCGAACATCTGACAATATATTGCAATACTTACACTTGTCTTACACTTGGTCTACAACTATCTTATTTCACGCATTCATAGATTGATTCATATGTGGGGTTTAACGTCCTAAAACCACCATATGATTATGAGAGATGCCATAGTAGAGGGCTCCCGAAAATTTCGACCACCTGGAGTTCTTTAAAGGGCCACTCACCAGTCCCCATACCAAATTTTAGTTAGACAGTGGAAGTTGTTGGGTGTCCGATGAAGAACGTTTTGCCGCCCCGCTGCGGTGGTCTAGTGGCTAAGTTACTCGGCTGCTGACCCGCAGGTCGCGGGTTCGAATCCCGGCTGCGGCGGCTGCATTTCTGATGGAGGCGGAAACGTTGTAGGCCCGTGTGCTCAGATTTGTGTGCACGTTTAAGAACCCCAGGTGGCCTAAATTTCCGGAGCCCTTCACTACGGCGTCTCTCATAATCATATGGTGGTTTTGGGACGTTAAGCCCACATATCAATCAAATCAAGAACGTTTTGCCACAAATGTTTTTCGAATCGGTTTCATTACGAGCGGAAGAAAACGGTTTTTTTGGAGCGAGCTCGAAACCCTTGCCGCTCCTCGCGTAGCCTTCGCAAGCCGAATCTCTTCCCGACCCTCTTCAGCATCTGACCATGAGGTGACGTGTGCAGGACGTGTCGAACAAGCCCAGCCCCCAAGCACGTTAGCAGCGTTGCTTTGTTGACCAGCGTTATTTTATGGCTTCTGCCTGTTCCTGCGGGATGCTATGGAAATGTTGGCTTAGACGTGGTAGAGTACATGAGCACAATGAGTAGTGCGTGAACGCGTAGGAGGAGTGTTCCACGGCGGTCACCTGCTTAATGCACTGACCGCGGGGATACGAACGCATGCGAAACACTAGCCCATTAGTCCCGCATCTCGTAGCATTTCACGAGAAAAAATGAAAAAAAAACGTGCAAAATTTTTCATTGCGTCTCATAATTTCATTGAAGTTTTATTCATCTCTTAAAGCAACAAATACATAAACTGCGCATGTTGTGTTAAATAATATTGGCCATGTCACGTGGTATACTGTTGACAATGTCAGAGCAGACTCGTCTACGTGAGGACCAACGTCACTCCATTGCCGTGTACGTAGGGCAATTCCTACGCCTACGTCATGCCCTCATTCTCTATGCGGTCGGCAGTGGGGAGGGGGAAAGCTTTCATCTTTGAATTTGGGCTGTTTAATTTAAATGCGCGAAGTATTGCAAATAAATCAGAACAGCTTGAGGCTATCACCCTGGCTAATAACACACATGTGGTAATTATTACGGAAACCTGGCTGCGAGGTGAAATTTCAGATGAAGACGTTTTCCCCCCATCGTATCGCGTTTTCCGACGAGATAGGCCCGTCAAGGGTGGAGGCGTCGCTGTCTTGGTCAAAGGAAACATTGATGCCCATATGCTCAGTCAAATCGACAACTGTGAAAGGCATTGCAATAAAACTATCTTGTTTCGGCAGATCATTTTTGTTATTCGCGGTTTATCGCCCTCCTGACTCACCACCTCAGTTCTTAAGCGATCTCAGAAACCACATGTTAACGTTCAAACAAGAAAATATATTACTTGTGGGCGACTTCATTCTACCGGAAATTGATTGGAACCATCCTTTCCCGTCCCCTGTTCATTGCACAAGCTCCTCACATCAGCTTGATATAATGCTAAACCACTATTTGCACCAAATAGTAAAACAACCTACACGTATTCAGGGTGCTTCTGCGTCTATTCTTGATCTTGTGTTCGTCAGTCAATCAATTGGAACTTTTAGAGTGTCTGTGGAACGTGGCCTATCAGACCACGATGTGGTTGTGTTTCTTTTCCTGTGAACGCTATGTATGAAATGCCTCGAGCGAAAAAATCTGTTGTAAAAGATTTCTCGTGTGCCAGGGATGAAAGTGTGTTTGACGTTTTCGGAATTTCTCTGAGTGATTTTAATGGCTCTGATACTGCTGACTTATGGACGAGGTTTAAGGAAATATGTACTTATTGCCTCAATAACTTTATACCAAACAAAGTTAGGAAAACTCGTAAAAACAATCCCTGGATCACGCGCGATGTTTTGTATGCGAAAAGAAAAGTCAAGCGTTTGAAGCGTAAAGCTGCCTGCCCAAGTATTATCGGTGTTGCGCAGTCTAACCTCAAAGATGCTGTGGTATGCGCAAGGCGACGTTATTTTGAACAGACCCTGCCAGGCTTTAGTCGCTCTGCTCCGCATAAAGTTTGGACTTTGCTGCGCAAAAAGAAAAAAAAAAACAATTCAACCAATGCTACATGAGGGTGTCGCTATCACTGATAAGCATAGCATTGCTGAAAACTTCAATAAGTATTTTCATAGCATTTTTCTTAAATCTGATGATGCAACGCCTTGCCCCGTATTATCTTCCGCAAGCGAAGCTGATATTGTCTCACAGCCTGGCGTATTTTCCATGTTGTTGAACCTCAAAACGAAAGCGTCAACCGGTCCTGATGGCATTCCGAATATTTTTTGCGCCGCTATGCTGAAATCATATCCCAATTTTTAGTAATCAGTTTTCGAGCATCTCTTTTGTCTGGTGTTGTACCTGAGGATTGGAAATTAGCCCGCATAGTTCCAGTATTTAAAAAGGCGACGAGACGCTGTTTACTAATTACCGTCCAATCTCTCAGACTTCTTCTTGTTGTAAACTTCTAGAACACATTATAGCCGACTACATTATAAATTTTTTAAACAGAAACAACTTATTATCTGACTGTCAACATGGCTTCAGAAAAGGATTTTCCACGGTCACGCAACTCACTTCTATTGTTCATGACTTTGCTAGCATTCTTGATAAAACTGGTCAAGTTGATGTTATTTTTCTAGACTTCCAAACAGCCTTTGATTTAGTTTCCCATGTTCATTTAATGCACAAGTTAAACGTGATAGGTCTTCCAGCTTTGGTAACCAATTGGATCTCTTCCTACTTGTCGAACCGCTTCCAATATGTTTGCATCGATGATCATTCCTCTGCTCGGCTTCCTGTTCTTTCGGGTGTTCCACAAGGCAGCGTATTAGGCCCGTTATTATTTCTAATTTATAATAATGATCTTGTATTCCTTATTAGTAATCCCGTGAAAATTAAAATATTTGCCGATGACTGTATTCTATACAACAAAATAACACGCCCTGATGACCAACAAATGCTAAACACAAACCTTAATTATGTTCAGGCGTGGTGCGAAAAACGGGGAATGAAGCTCAATGCCAACATATCCGTTTTTATGAACATAACTAACAAAAAGAATGAGCTTTCCTTCCCTTACAATCTTCCGTCACAACCGTTAGAACAAGTATCAGAATATAATTATCTAGACATCACTATAACAAATAACTTGAGCTGGAACAAACACGTAACAAACACATGTGCAGCATCATTCCGAAAACTTTGCTTCCTTAGACATAAGCTTAGAAAGGCCCCAACAAACGTTAAGCTACTTGCCTATACATCCATAATTAGACCGCGACTGGAATACGCCTGCACTGTCTGGGATTCTCACACAAAAAGTAATATTAATGCTCTTGAAATGATACAGCGTAAATTCGTTCGATTCATTTTTTCAAGCTATCGTCCCAGTGACTCGCCGACTAGATTAATGGAAGAACATGGCATTCCAACACTTCAATCACGCCGTCAAATTCTAAGGTTAAAATTTCTATTCTTGCTTAAAAATAACAAACTTTCACTTAAACCCGACGAATTCCTTCAGCCACTCACTTCCCGACAAACACGGCATAGACACCTCGAATCTCTGTCTCCGTACAGCGCTCGAACTAATATTTTCAAGTTTTCCCTTTTTCCGCGTACTATTACAGATTGGAATAAACTAACTGAATCGGCTGTGACCAATATTCTCTCCTTTGAACAATTGGAATTCTGATTGCTTTGTTTTGCAACTTGGATGTACTCTTGTGTATGTGTTCAATATATTTCCAACAGTGTACCACGTGTATTGCGGATTTTTGTAACTTTGATGCATTCCTGTATTTGTTCAAACTATCTAAATCAGTGTATCATGTGTATTGTGCCTAAATTTTGTTTATCTCGTGATGCTCTCCTGCTTGGGCCCTTCAATTGGCTTGCAGTATGTCTTAAATAAAATAAAATAAAATAAATAAATAAATAAATAAATAATCTTGAAATTTGATCCACTTCCGCGGCGCGTAGCGTTGCAAAGTTTGGCAAACGTGATCATGAACGCCTCGTCTACGAATTGCGTTTGTCAGCTCAAAATTGTCAAACCTGGTGAGTGGCCCTTTAACGTGAACTCAAGTCTAAGCACACGGGCCTACAACATTTCCGCCTCCATCGGAAATGCAGCTGCCGCAACCGGGATACGATCCTGCGACCTTCGGGTCAGCAGCCGAGTACCTTAGCCACTAGACCACCGCGGAGGGGCCACGCATTCCTAGACAATCGACCATAATAGCGTACCTCAATAAAGGGGGGGGGGGGCTACATGCACAAAAATCTCTTGTATGCAAGCTCCTCTTCAGAGCACGTGCACGCAACTACGCAAATCAGAAACTGAGTTGTACACTCCTAAATATTTCACGGTTTCTATGTCATGAAGACACTTCACAACACTGAACAGAATCTCTCAGATGTTACATGGTCCAAGAACTTCACCACAGCGCTACACACAACAGCACTCGTACGGCGTTGCACATTACGAATGTCCACAATGACGGGCAATAAAACTTGCCCATCCTTATCGTAGTAGAAGCTAACGCTCGCAAGCGTTCAAAATTTATGCATACTATTTGCTGCGACGAACGGCACACACAGATTACACCCGATGCTAACACTTGTTGCGATGATTACAAACTTTTCACTTCGGCGCTCACTAAACGCATATACTGCTTTATAAAGATGAATGATTACGTCACAGAAATCTTCAAAGTTCTTTGCGATTACACTTGAAAGATGGACGTACATCCAGGCAAGACACGAAACGACGACACTCACATGTGCACACTTTCGCTGGTTTCTTCGTTTCCACTGTCGATCGCACGTGCTGACGGGGCAGTGAACACTAGCTGGCTACCGACATCTCCCCGGGAGTCTCACAGCGCTTACGATGGTTACAACGATAAAATCAGCTGTACTTTTTCTTTTTCTATGTCGCTGTAGCGCCCGCTTCAGCAAGCGCCATGTTTGCCAAGTGAGCCGAGGGTAGCCCTACGGACGGGGCGGCCGTCCAGGCCGTTTTTCGCAGTAGCCAATGAGAGCCGAGCCATGCGAGCTGGCTTGCGGCTTGCAAAAGTTGAGAGCTGCTCTGCCTGACGTCACAGAGACGGCTGCTCTAGCCAAATTGTGCGGTGCGGGTGTGCGGCTAGCGCATGTAAACACCCAAAGCCTTAAACTACTTAGCACCCCGTCGAAATCTCGTCGTAGAAAGAGATGTGTCATGTATTGCCGTAGAGGCTGGCAAGCGGGTGCAATGGCAATTCCTGCCTGCTTCTGGATTACGCGTGCAGTAGGGGCCTCCTTACTGTGCACAGAGTTTTCTCTTGGGCACGTCATGTTTGGCACAATTGATCAGATAGTAAGGTAAAAACAGAAACAGACTACAGCTGTACTTAGGAAGAGTAGTTACACTTGGAATTATTTTGAGTTGTCCAGTGCCCTTCGCAGCTGCAGTGCCGTGCACTCAGTTATTTTTTCATTATTGCCATTATTGTTTTCTAATGCTTTAATTACTGCGGCCACTCAACCCCCATGCCTGCATATATATATATATATATATATATATATATAACATCAGATCATCAGTAACATCAGAGAATCAGGTAACATCAGATCTGCTGAAAGATGGAGGACAGATTGTATTAGAAAAACTAGCCACCCTGTTTACGAGGTGTCTGCTGACGGAAAGAGTACCAAAGTCTTGGAAGAATGCTAACATCAACCTAACACATGGAAATTAAAGACATCAAGGCACAACTTGTTGGCAGAATAACACTATCGCCGAGCTCGCTAAGCGTGTGGCTTCTGTGGAAGCAAGTTGTGAACACATCGAGCACTTGCGGCAGCAGCTTGGAACCGTACAGACTGACAACACCGAAACTGTGTATCGTGTTTCTCTTTTAGAAAACCGTTTTGACGATGCCAAAAATCGGTCCCGCCGCAAACAACCTGATTTTTTATGGTATCACCGATTCTTCATCTAAATTGCGTGCACACCCTGAAAAAAACGATCATTCAAATTTGCTCCGAACAACGGAATTTCACAGTCGACACAAGAAAAAGAAAGGAAGAAAAAACTATTTGCAAGGGTGTGTGAATGTGGTCATGAGCTTGATGGGTGGGGCCCCAAGTCCAGGGCTCCACTGGCTGGCGCCGCCTGCCTGACGTGACGCAGAAGTGCAAGCTGCGCCTCTGGGTCAGAGCTGGCGAGCTGTGCCTCCCATTGCTCGAAAGTATTACAAAGCTTGTACTGACCTAAAAAGGTATCTAAATTTGGTGGTCGTTTTAGGCATCCCCACAAAATGTGGTAGAGCGATGGCGAGCCGCCACACCACGGACACGCCTGTCCATACAGCGTTGGAAAAATTTTGTGTAATCTTTAAAAATTGGGCAAGACTCCCGTTTGAATTCGGCGGAGGTCAATCGCGGCCTCCCCTTCTAATGATCTGTGGGGGGCGCTGTATTTTTGTCGCATGCCTCGCTGGTTAGCAAGAATTTCGCGAGGGGCCATTCTGGATGGGTCATTATCCTCTTCAATAGCTTCCTGCTGGAGTGTTTCAAATGATCGAATGTGCTGTCGAAGCTCTGCTCGGTTCGTGGGCCCTCGAGCACAAGCGTCGGCACTTTCGTTCCCCTCCAGGCCTGTGTGTCCTGGACACCAGATCAGCCGGTATTTGTTCTTCAATATCCCGCCTAAGAATTTGCTTATTTTTATCGGAAGGCGGAATCTTAAAAAGAAATGGCACGCTTCCTGCGAGTCGGAAATGATAGTTGTCAGCGGCTCATCTCTCTGTTCCTGCGCTTTGATTGCAAGGGCAATGGCAAAGCATTCCGCCTTGGCGATCGAGGACGTGTACAGCGACGCACATGTCACCATGCCGTTGTCGTTGCTAAGTACTGATGCAACAGACCGTTTTAAAATTGTACCTCGAAGCGTCCACATAGAAAACATTTGATTTTTTAATGTTTTTCGAAGCCATCGCACTCTCTCCTCTCGGCGCTTTCTGTTTGTACGTCCATGTTCTTGGGCAGCGGTAGATCGAGACATTGCTGCGAACGGGATCCGGGATTTCTACAAGAACCTCGTCCAGGTTCTGGGGGTATGGCAGAAAGCCAACCCTAGCAAGTATCTCTCTCCCCGCTTTCGTTTGACTTAGACGGTTTCTCTGCGCTGTCAGTACCGCTGTCTTTAGCTCAGGGTATGTATTATATATACCAAGGTCTCAAAGCTTTTGGGTTGGTGTGCTTACAGGTAGCCCTATGCCCACTTTGTAGGCGCCCCTAATTACAGACTCGATGGTTTCTTTTTCCGATTCGTTTAACACGTGGAAAGGTAGACTATACGTAACCTTACACAGTACTAGTGCCAGTACTAATCTAATTGTGTCTCCTTCCTTCATTCCCCGTTTGTGGTATGTTATTCTATGGATCATTCATGCAACTTGTTTCGTGGCTGATTTTAATATGTTTACTGTATGGTTCGCTCGTCCATTACTTTGAACCCAGTAACCCAGAATACGTGCGACGGTCACCTCACGTATTTTAACGCCTTCAATGTGTATGTCGATGCTTCCGTTACTTTTGTATCTTTTTCATGTGCCCTGATAATTTCAGATTTTTCTGGGGCACAGCTGAGCCCACTTGCCTTCGCAAACTTTTCAACTGCTGTTGCAGCCTCTGTAAGTGTCTTTGTTAGCCTTTGAACTTGAACTTGAACTTGAACTTTATTTCACATCTATACATTGTACAGAGAACAGGGACACAGACAAAAAGCCACATTACGGCTTGACAAGGTCTGTGCCCCTTTTCTTTCGCAACAAACAGTTGGCGGGCAAGATCAAAAATGCAATGCAAGAACAGATTCATGTACACACACGCACAGTAAAAAATAGAGATAATTTGAAACACTTGCATCCGAAAACAATGAACAAATTTATATACAAAGTTTGAAACGCGTCGCTATACACCTTCAACACAAAAATACACAAAAATACATAGTAAACATACGAGCATAAAAAGTATTCACTAATGAATATACAAAAGTTCAAAAACGCTTCGCCTTGTACTTTTAACATAAAACGCATGTTCATTTAAAACACAATAGCGAATAAGGTGTATGATCGGCACATCCAGATCCTTAGGGAGGGGAAATATGGCAGTTAATGAAGAGAGTTTAGCAAAAGTGGTAAGGCATGACGTAGCATTTGTTTTCCATAATTTGTTCTACAATGTGGAACATGCGAGGTTTCTTTGTGACGTGTACTGAACGTGCTTGAATTTAATGTGAGCCTTAACAAATGCTCTAGAAAACCCATGCTATTCTTTCTTTCTATTAAAAACCGTTTTTGTAAATTTGTATTGTACACTGCCTTTAATGGTATGATAATTAACTGGTCAAAATAGGGTCCGTGTGTGCATCAAATGGAGCATTAAAATCGTTCGAACGGCTTTCTTTTGCAAAAGGAATAAAATGTTGATGTTTGAGCTGGTTGTGTTGCCCCATACGAGATGACAATAATTTATATGTGATAGAAAAACAGAATATAAAGTAAGAGCTTCTCTTTCAATGGCAGCAAGAGGCGTAATCTTACTTTTATACCTGTCACTCGAGCAAGCTTATTGGCAATAGTGTTGACATGTTCATTCCATAACATCTTTTCCTGAAAAATGATGCCTAAACTTTCGACTGAAGGTACTACATCTATCCCGGAAGTTCCTATCTGAAGACATCCATGGACTACTTGTTTTTTATTCTTTGGTTGAAAAAGCACGCCTTTTGTTTTGGCAGCATTAATAGTTAGCGAGTTTGATAAACTCCATTTGTTTATTTGTTCTAGAGTATCATTGGCAGTGCTGATGAGTTCGGCAACAATTCTAGAAGTGATAAATAAACTAGTGTCGTCCGCCATAGATAACAAATCGCACCGTAGTCTTAATATTCGTTAAATCATTTATATAAATGTTGAACAATACTGGTCCAAGTATGCTCCCTTGCGGGACCCCAGCACGTATCGGTAAATTTTTTGAATAGTGAATGCCTATAACAACAGTTTGATACCTATACTGCAGATAACTTCTAAATAATTTCAGAAATGTTCCTCTAAAGCCGTAAATATAAAGTTTTCTTAGTAAAGTGTTGTGATTGATGGTATCGAAGCCCTTTGAAAAATCAATGAATATGCCAAGGGTAACCAAATTTTTTTCAAAGCCCTGCAGAATTAGTTCTTTTTGGGTCAATAATGCTAATCCAGTTGAGCGACCTTTTCTAAATCCAAATTGAAAATCTGTAATAAGATTGTGCTTGTTACAGAATGAGGTTATTCTTACATTTATCAGCTTCTCGAGACATTTAGAAAAAATAGGCAGAATTGATATTGGTCTATAGTTCGAGAACTTATTTTTGTCGCCAGATTTAAAAAGTGCTGTTACCTTCGCGATTTGCATGCGTCTTGGAAATGTGCCGTTCGCCAGCGAAAGATTGTACACGTGCTCCAAGACAGGACCGATTAGATCTAGTACATGCTTTGCTGGGCGAATCTGCAGGTCATCGATATCGCAGCTTTTACTATTCCGAATACTGCGAAACATGCTTTGTATCTCTTGAGTGTCTGTCGGGTTTAGGAATGCACTGTGAACAATTTTGGGTTTTAAATATTTTATGCATTGGGGATCACAGGAACTATTTACAAGTGACACAAAATAGTTGTTAAAAGCGTCAGCTAAGGCCGTGCCTGAAATGAGCTCACTGTCTACTGTTAATTCCTCTAGATTATCTGCCTGTTGGTTTCCATGCAGTAAATTATTTAGCTTTCTCCATGTGACATCGGTTCGCATTATCGTTTCGGTAGGGAACAATTTCTCGAAGTACTGTGTCTTTGCTGCTCTTAAGAACCCATTAACTTTATTCCGGAGTTTTTAAACGCGGCTAAAACTACTGCGTCTCTTGTCCTTAAGAACTGTTTAAAAAGAGCATCTTTTTGCTTTATCAATTCAACGCACTGTCATTAATCCATGGCTTTCTTGCTTTTTGGCTTTTTTTGTTTTACGCTTGAATGATTTTGCATAAGCGTTCTTATATGCGGATAACAACAACTCGTATGCTTTCTCGCAGTCGCTTTCGTCGTCCACGTCTTGCCAGTTTATGCGCGAGATTTCGTAGCGGAATTTAGAGAGAATGGGTTAATATCTTGAAATGTGTAGTGCTGATCTGCGGAAGGATGCAAGGGCAACATAGATGAATTCACAATGAGAAATATGGGCAAGTGGTCGCTGACCTGAGCCGTGATGACACCCGATTCACGTTTTGTGCATCAATATTTGTGATGAAAATGTCGAGTAAACTTTCGCAGTTACCTTGAATACGAGTAGGTGTGGAAATTGTATTAGTGCATGCATTTGATTCAAGCACCCGTACTGTGCGTCTGCGAAGCAAGCTGTCATGAAACATGTTAATATTAATATCACCACCCAGAACTAGTCTGTAATCGTTATCATTAACCCAGGACAGTAGATTGTCAATGTATTCGAGAAAGTTTACCACGTTTCCTACAGGTGGGCGATATACTACGGAAAAAATGCTACGACCATGCTGAACCGTCAAAATTTCAAAGTCAGTAGTAGTGCGAGTAAAATCTTTCAACACTTCACAATGCAGGGTACTCTTAGTTAGCAGTAGAACGCCACCTCCTTTCTTATCGCGTCGATTCAGATAATGCGTAACATAACCAGACACCTGCAGTACTTCGTCGTTGCGATACCATGTTTCACTCAACATTACAATGTCAAATGGAAAACCAAAAGAGGACAGCAGCGCGCTCAGATGATCGTCCTTATTGCGCGCCGATTGCGTGTTCATGTGCAAGAAGGACGTACATTTGTTTTTCTTTGAAGAAAGTATTCTGCTAACGTCGCTAGGTGTGTGTACTGTATCGGCCATGATAAAGGGCCGTAGTGGGGAAAACGTCTAATTCACGAGTGAGATCACTTCCATTTTTTCAAGGTCTTGAACGACAGATATGCGAAGTACACGTGAGTTGTCACTTTTCCGCGCGAAAACTTTGCCCTCCCGTGTCCACACGTACCTCCACTGCCTTTCTTCTTTCGTGCTACAGCCTGTCCGAGAAGCTTCTTTAGCGTTGGGCACAAGTGTTCATTTATGAAAATGGAAGTGTCATCAGAGGGACCCAGATCAGTGGCAGATATGCGCTTTTTCCGTGCTTTTTCGATGAAACCATCTCGCTTCGTACGCGAACGAAACTGAACGACAACATTCGGACACCCACCATCCTGTCGCGATACACGGTGGCAAACATCAAACATCGCTGTCACAGACGGATTCACCTACAAGGCTACCTAGCTTCCCTAAAAACTGCAGAACGGTTTTCATTTTTTACAAACGTACACCTTTAATTTCAACGTTTTTGTTTCTTGAATACTGCTCATAATTAGTCACCCTCTCTTCCAAGCCAGCAACCTGGTGTCCAAGTTCCCGACATTTGGTTATTAAAGCAGTGTTTTCCTTTTTGAGAGAAGCGTTTTTCTTTTTCAATGCCGAACAGCGTGTCGCCATCGCATCAAATTGAGTGCTGAAAAAGTCGATAGACTGTTTCATATCTTTGAATTCTTTTCTAAGTTCTTTTTTCGATAGCGCTTCGCATGTCACGCATTTCCTGTCAAATATCTTTAAGGAACTTCGTGAGTTCAGAGGACATCTGAGTACTGGGCATCTACACTCCTAGTTTGGCAGCAGCAGCGGAAAAAAGTTCCAGAAGGGGTATGAAAAAGTCCTGCACAAACCTGCGTGTAAGATGGTCAGGGTAAGTGATGATGCCGGTGGCACCGCCGGCCGCTGCCAAAAATGCCGGTCAAGCAGAAGATGTGGCTCCTTTAAAGCCAGAAGATGTGGGAATCCGAGGTCACGGGGACTGACGTCACTCAGAAAGCCAGGCCGAGGGTAAGCGCTGTTTGGACGGTATGATGTGGCAACGCAGGAAGCATCCCGCGCAGACGCAGCCGTGAAATCCCCAGGCAGCAGTCAAGTCTCCGCACGTGGAAACATGAAAAGCCTGCGTGTAGGATGGTCAGGGTAAGTGATGATACCGGTGCCACCCGCCGCCGCTGCCAAAAATCAGCCAGAAATCCGCGCATTGCCCATAGGGTGATATTATCCGCATAGAGAGTGTATACTAACTGCGGAACTTCATCCAGAGCTCGCGTGAGTCCTAACATGGCGATAATAAAGAGCAGGGGAGAGAGGATGGCTCCTTGAAGGGTACCTTTGTTTGGCATCTCAAAAGCGTTTGACGTGACTTGTGCTACACTTGTCGAAGCCTGCCTTTCTGTGAGGAATGCCTTGATGTATTTGTATGAGTTTGTTCCACATCCGATGTTGTTTAATTTTGTTAGGATGGCTTTATGCGTGATATTGCCGAATTATCCTTTTAAATCAAGTGCTAGTATTACATGTTCTCTTTCTGTAGATATATAGCTCAAAACTTCCTCTTGTAATAGGAGAAATGCGTCTTGTGTGGAGAGGCCATTGCGGAAACCCAGCATAGTGGCTGGAAAAAGGCTGTTGTCTCTATAAAGTTTTGGAGCCGATTATGAATAACCCTTTCGAAAAGCTTTCCCATGCATGACGTCAAGATATGGGCCTGAGTGCCGGCAGGGATAGATTCTTCTCGGGTTTCGGTAGCGTAATAACTTTGGCTATTTTCCATTACTTGGGTATCTTCCCATTGAGCCAATAGTTGTCATTAAAATGGTTTGTCAATGCCTTTATAACCTTATACCTGAGGTTCCTTATCATTGCATTTGTGATTTGATCTGAACCAGGGGCAGAATTTCTCTTGGCTGCTGGGCAAGCCGCAAAGACCTCTTCCTTGGTGATCGGGGCGTCGAGTATCTCGCTTTTCCGCACCAGTGTACTGCATTTCAATACTGCAACTATCGGTATTCTCTCCTATGTATCTGTCCTTAAGCGCTTGTATTACTCCTCCTCTGTGCCCGGAAAACCGTGCATT
>WOVY01008730.1:0-13200 GCA_013436015.1 Rhipicephalus annulatus | reverse complement strand
GCATACAAGCCGGCCGTTGGCCTCTGTGTACTTTCGGTACAGCAGTCCCTGTTCTTGTTTGTACTCGACGCTTCCCTTCTCATTTCGGCATGTTTGCTTCCTGCCGATCTTCTCGAAACACTGATTGAGTGTAGCATCTCCCCTCTGCTCGCGCAGCCATAGTCGTCTCCCGGAAATCCCGCCGTGGTCCAAGGCGTACGAAGCTTGGAAAATTTATCCGGCTGTGCATGTTGCTTGGGAACGGGTGATAGCTGCTGCTGCAGGCTCTTCCCTTAACTCCTTTGTCGAGACAGGTTTTTTCAGTCTCCTTTCTGGGATCATTAGGAGGTCTTACGCCATTGATATTGCCCAGATTGAGGTCATACAGTGGATCTTGCAGGCATAGTGCTGTCAGATTGCCAGTATAGTAGGGGGTGTCAACCTCAATCCGTGCTTCGGGCAGCATCCTTGCTGTTCCGTCCACCAAGTAGACGAGTCTGCTTGTACCTGTCAGCTCGTCTTCCTTCACCAAACTTCCTCCGCACGATTACTGTGTTGCACCCCGTATCCAACAACACTGATATGTCTCTGCCTCGGAGGGTCCCTGTGGCCACTGGTAGGTTCTCGGCCAGACTTTTCGGCGGTGTCACCCTTACGGCGTTGACGACGGGGACTTTTTCGCCATTCCTAAGCTCGATATACCCGTCGCATATGGGATCCTCATGCGTTTCCCTTGGTGCATAGAGACAGGACGCCTGGAGTGAGTTATTTGCTCCTGACCGGCAGTCGTTTGCCCTATGTCCTTTTTTTCCACACTTGAAGCAGACGATGGCTACGTTAGCGGCAGGTCTGTTGCGACACAAGTGCGGCGGGTGATTCCCACGATTGCAAATATAGCACCGTGGTAGTGGTGCGTGACTGTTGCCTCCTTTCTCATATTTCCTCTTCTCGCCCATTATGGGACCATCGTTCTTTGTTTTCGTTAGGCTTGCTCCACCCGGAGCTTCCAAAAACTGGTCTTCCAGCTCAAGCATGTCTCCCAGGGATTCCACCCTCCTTTCTTTCAATTATAATGCCAGGTTTGAACCACATTCATGCAAAACCTCTCTCTAATCAACAATGCGCGGAGGGACTCGAATTCTGTCTCAATTTTTGGCAGCTGAACCCAACTATCGAAGTAATGTCTTAAGCGAGCCGCGTACTGTGTTGCTGTTTCACCCCCTACTTGCCTCTCTTTATTAAACTTGTCTTGGAACCCATCCGCCTTGAAGCGAAAGCACTTCAGGAGGGCGGTTTTGACCTTGGTGTAGTCCGCTGCATCTGTAGGTGTAGCCTGCCATAAACCTTTAGCGCCTCTCCTGTAAGACATGTCGAAAGCGCCGTCGCCCATTGGCTTTCAGGCCACTTTTGCCCTCTGGCGATGCTCTCAAATCAGCGTATAAACGCAACTAAGTCGTCACTTCCCTTCGTCAAAGGTGACGAGCAGTCTACCTGTGTGTATTCTCAAACTCGGCTCCCCTGCGGCATCGTCGTGCTCACTGCTGGATCGGCTCACCCTGCTACTCTCACTGAGGCAAATCTTTAATTGCAGTAACTGCACTTCCCGTTCTCCGGTTTCCCTAGCCGCTTCCCGCCCCGCCGCGGTGGTCTAGTGGCTAAGGTACTCGGCTGCTGACCCGCAGGTCGCGGGTTCGATTCCCGGCTGCGGCGGCTGCATTTCCGATGGAGGCGGAAATGTAGTAGGCCCGTGTACTCAGATTTGGGTGCACGTTAAAGAACCCCAGGTGGTCAAAATTTCCGGAGCCCTCCACTACGGCGTCTCTCATAATCAAATGGTGGTTTTGGGACGTTAAACCCCACAAATCAATCATTAGCCGCTTCCCTTTCTTTTTCCTTTTCGTCCCGGGCCAGTGCCCGCTCTTCACTGGCTAACGCATGCGCCTGTTTCTGCTGCTCCTTAACCCATTGTCAAGTTCGGCGCCCTCGAGGCCTAACTGTTTACCGTGCGCGATCCACGTATGCAAATCCATACAATCCACACTGCTAACTGTCACTATAATGCCACTATAAAAACAGCGCAATCATATGCAGGATGCAACCGCTTCAACTGTGCGGCTCTATCACCACGCTGTCCGCACGGTTCCTGTTCATCCCTCACTGTCTTACTCTTGTACGGAACGTCCTGTCTCGCGAACGCCAGTTTTGTTACAAGCTGCCACTCTAGCGTCGCCAGCGCGAAGTCGGCGACGGGAATGACAGCAGGTTGGTTCGTTCCGTACGCAAGCAGAGACAGTGAAGAGATCAGAGACGTGAGAAAACAAAACAAACTTTGCCTCAAGTAATATATATAAGTGGTTATAACAGAAGAAAAGAAAAGAAAGGTGCCGACCCGTAACTGTCTCTCCTTACAAGGACACCTCAACAGGTCAGCACAGGAATGGGATATGGGGAATAAAAGATATAGGGAGGAAAGTATTGGAAAAGAGAGAAAAAAAAAGAAAGGCGAGGGTCATTTGTTCTGCTTTCTCAACGGACTCACAAGCCCCCACGCGCCATGCACAGCTGACTAGGAAGGCTCCCAAGGTCCGGAGAGGTATCGTCATCGAGAGGAGGACAACGGTTTGATTGGCGCGTCGTACAAAGCGCGTGAAGCACTCGCCGAAGCGCGTAATCTCTGTACGGAAAACACTGTACGGAAAACCGTAGCACTCACTAATACGAGTGCAGTGGACATCGATGGGGAGGCACTAATGTTCTTTCAGTTCACAAGCGCTCAAATAGCGCAGAAGTCCTCAGGAAGGTGATGAGGGCAGCTTGCGCGCGCTTCACCAGGCATGCGTGCGCACGGGGGTAAAAGAATCACATCAACAGTGCTGGTGCAGAGTCCCAGTTTGCTGTAAGCATCGAAGAGTGATCTGCGCGCGTCCCGAATACTCCTCACACTGGAAGATAATGTGATGGAGTGTTTCGGGCTGTGGGCAATGACGGCAGTTTGGGTCTCCACGTCCCGACTGCCTGTGAACCCGTTCCGCCGAGCGGTAGCAGCCGATGCGCAGGCGGAGAAGGAGGGCACGCTCCTCTCTCGAAAATCCTGTTTTCGGGAGTGGGCGTGGTGGCTGCCCTGCCGCAACTCGTGGTCCGGGTGGCGAGCGGTGACAGAGCACCGTGTGCGAAGCCTTGCTACGTCAAATGTGCTCACCACTGTAGTCACAGGGGTTCCCGGAGAGTGTGCTTCTTTGGCCAGCTCGTCGGCCACTTCGTTGCCGGATATTCCAACGTGCGCTGGTATCCATTGCAGCACAAGATCACACCCTAGGTCCTGCACTGCTTCGAGCCTTCGCGCGATGCGCGTGGCAACCGGAGGTCTGCGGGCGTCCTGCGCGAGTAGTTGGAGAGCAGCACGTGAGTCCGAGAGAACGGCAGCCGACGGAACTCTCAGTTGAATGAGGGCATCGGCGGCGAGGTCAAGCGCGGCGAGTTCGGCTATCGTCGACGATGCCGCGCAGGCGAGGCGGCACTGATTGTGAAGCTCCAGCGAAGGCACCACACACGCAGCCGCGGCACACCCGTCGTTCAACACTGAACCGTCAGTAAAGACGAGGAGTCGTCCCGCGAGTTCGTCAAAATGGCAGCCGTTTCGTGCCGAAGTCTCCGGCCTTCAGCCACGTCACGACTCACGACATCTGGTGTAGGTGCTGGGTAGAAGACTCGATGGTCAGATCAACTATTTATTTGGGTGAACCCGTGCCCGGTAAATGGAAAGTCGGGTTATATTGCAGCACACGGGATCTAGTACAGCCCTTCAGTACAACTAACAAAATACATCAATACTTGATACAACTAAAAAACATATAAAAACAATAAATCAGCCCACGAGAGAGAACTATTACAATCTACACAAACTAACATCAATAGAACTACGGAGGAGAAAGTTCGAAGATATAAACAGGTGAAGGCATACGTGTGATGACCGACAGCGTTGCGTCCAAGACGATCGGATGCGAGAAGTAGAAGATAATTCTGGCACGACTACGATGTCGGCGGTGTTGCAACGCTGGTGGCTCCGGGAGGCTAGCGCTTGCAGGTGACTACGCGCAGGTTGAGCTAACTCGAGGCGATGTCCCGATGTCTACGTTGCAGACGTTAATATCGCGTCACAACTAGACGAACGGCTAAGTTGAGGTGGCCAGCCGATACAGAGCCACACTAAAAACTTCTAGAGGAGATGCTTGTTGATCTGTTTCTACACCATGTTGGTCAGCGACTAGTATGCCTAGCAGGGCTAAATCCTGCGCTTAAATCCCTCTCGTGTCTCCTCGCCTCTCTTACTTGGGGACAAGAGGCCTCTACGTGGGTCCAATCATGCGCGTTTAATTGATAGAAACTCCGCCCCAAAAATATTTTGACCCCACCCCTTTTTGATTGGGAGAGGGCCCTCAACTAGCGAGAGTGACAACCTGTTGGGTTGTTGTCATACGGCTTGGCTACCAGAGGATTTCCCATGCTTCTCCCGTGGGAACGGTCAGACGGTTTGGCTCTCAGCCGGTGCGTCTCGTAGCCTAATCCTTGTTCGGGGTACATCGCGGCCTTCCATGACCTTGCAGACGCCGCCGCAGTTACAAAAGGATCAATCGTCGAGGGCGACGTTCCAAGAAGAGCACCCCATTCTGCACTTCTCGACTCCCTTTCATGCGCCCACCGTTCCCACGGTCAGTGGGGAAGTACGGCGCCCGTTGATTGCCGTGACGCGAGGCCGCCAAAAATGGCCGTCCGGGACACGCAGGGTTCCATACACGGCCCACTACCATTCTTACTGTACACAAATGAGCTGCCTAGCCACCTATCACAAACGAAAGCTTTTCTTTACGCAGATGACACAGTGTTGCTGGCTAGTGATCGATCACTAACTGCTTTTTATCCTAGTTGAACACTGATTTGAACAATATTTCAGCATTTTACAGCTTTAATTCGCTGAAAATAGTAGTGCACACGTATCCTGAAGGAATACAGCCACGAGCGTGGGTCTGGTCTTAGCAAGCCGCAGGGCATGCAATAACCGTTGCCGTGGTGAGAACAAGGTGCTGCTAAAGGTCGCAATACTTTATTGCCTGTGGCAACACCAAAAAAAAGGAGTACAGAGCCCGTTGGAAAAGGCGCGGCAGGGAAGCAAATGCGCTTATCTACGCCACAGGCGAGAAGTACTACACAGGGTGCCACGAGCACGTCTCGTGGGCAAAAGTGATTCACGGTGACACCGGCACAAAGAACCCGGTCGCTAGAGCGAGGGCAAGAGCTCCACTCGCATTGGCTTCCGAGAGGTATGGGTCAGCGTAGTATCACCATGCACTAAAACAGCGCACCTCTCTTGGGCCTAGCGTTCGAAAGGGGAGGGCGATAAAAGGTAAGCGTTTCCGCGGGCACAAGGGGACGTTGGCGATTTCCAAAGGAGTCCCAAACAAAGGGAGCCAACGAATGAAAAGAAAATAATGCGTCCTTACCCCATGTCGTCCCCGAGTGGTCTTTATCACTCCTGACACGCGCGCGCGAAACGTCCCAAGACTCCCCGCACGCTGCCACAGTCGGCATCCGCTACCGGGTGAGATGGGTAACCGTCACTCCCCACTCCCTGGCGCGAAAGGCCGCGGAGGAGAAGAGAGTCATGTCAGGACATGAATACTCAAAAGAGGCGGCAAAGCCAAGGCAAAGATGGCAGGCTAGCCTTGATTTCGACAAAATGAAGCCCTGCAAAACTTTTTTGTGCTTTATAATTCCCGTCGCAGAAAACTAGAAATCCTTCGCACTGTATTTCTTCATTCGGATAATGTTAGTGCAGTTAATTAATGTCATGTTCTTAGTGTTACTTTAGATTCAAACTTAAATTACGAATACATCACCCATTTCGTGCGCAGACTTGTGCTTGAAATGCAACCGGCTTATGTCTTGAAATGTTTATGAAAGATTGGTACTACTTCAGCGTATCTACACTATTAACCCTGTGGTATTCTTTTATTCACACTCATCTTAACTATGGCATCACGTCATGGGGTATCACTTATACAACATATATAGCACCACTACGAGATTTAAATAATCAGGCCATCTGTATAATAACGTTCAGCTCACTGAGCTGCTGTTTGTCCGACATGCTTCATGAAGACAAAATCATCTGTCTACACAGCTTTTTAAATAAAATTTCAGAAGAGTGTTATTCAAACCAATGAATAACCCACCTGCTGTGAATACTTTTCCTAAAGCTGCTCTACACAACACCATTGAAACAATATTTGCTACTATCACCAATCTTCACTGCCCTTAGTCCATACTAATTACGAAAATCACTGTGGTTGTTTCACGTTGTTATCGACCTGGAATAATTTTCCTTCTAACGTTAAGCACCCTCATGATTAGCTCTTTTTCGAACACTATATTAGTGTTTCTTCTGCATACCCTAAAATTCTAAGATGTGTAAGAATATGTGTAAGAATGGGATACCTTGAAATAAAAAAGGCAGATACTTATGCTTCAATGACAGCTCATAAAGCAATATCAGAAGTAAACATTCCCTACAAAGACAGTCTGCGGGCACTTCATCTAGCTTTGTTAGGAAAATGCCAGCAGCAGTGGGAATTGTGCACGAGTTACAAGCTTCATCTATTGAAGCCTTTACTTGAAGAATGGAAGACCTGTTGTCACCAAAAACGGTTTATCAAAATTATATATTGCCGACTTCTCATTCGGCACGCATACTTAACACACAATTTTTTAATCACAAAGGCACAACAACCAATGTGCCAAAAATGCCGAGAACCGTTACCATTTTGGCGAATCTTAATAGAATGCCCCACAATTGAAATATAGAGATAAAATATTTTAGTGCACTATATAAACAACATATAACTACACCCGCCTCTACTTCAAGGATATAATTGTTTAGTAACCCCATGTGACGTGAGGAACTTCGTGAAAAACTGTGGTTTTTCAAATAAGCTCTAAATCTTCATCAACTGAATAACGGTTGCTGGGACACCTTGATCCTGGTGCAACATAGCCCGAATTGCTTTTGAGCAACACAAAACCGAATTAACAAACAAACTTCTTCATATTCATGTGCTCTGAATGTGCCACAGCTACTTCTCGTTTTTTGCCCTAATTGTTTATTGTTTTAATTAGTAGAAATTTTTGAGCTTTTTTCTGTATTTTTTCAATTTTCTAAGCCGCTCTTTGTTGTACCTATCATTGTTAAAGTATGATTTTCTTTAGTCTGTATTTCGTTTATTTGTATAACGTATTTCACGTTGTGGACTAGTTGCATTTTACTTGGACATATATAACACATTTTGTGACAGGACTTCCGCCTTCAGCCCAGTGGTCTGGGACATTCATTTGTATATTTACATAGTTATTTTTTCATTTACTTAGTTACTAACTTTTATTGTACCCTCAAGGTTTTACAGCATCATAGAGGGGAGGGGCAAAAAAACAACATATAGAAGATAACAGTCCTACTAAGATATCTGAAATGCAATCTTTACAGATAATCAGTAAAACAAAAACCACAAAAAAGTATGTTTAACAGAAAAGAGCAGTATGAACATAGGAAACGAGAAAAAGAAATAAAGAGGGTCGCAGCATCACGTTATAATGTAGTGCAGTCAAAGTGACGTGTTTAATACATTGCGGAATGTGTCATAGCTAGTAATACCGATGAGCAATGTGGACGGGTGGTTGCAGTCACGGGACGTTTTCCGAAGAAAAAAATCAGAGTACGTCAACGTATTGCTACAACGGATGTGTACATTGAGGTTGTCATCTAAACGAGATGATATGAGAGAGGTGCGGGCTCTAATAAACGTGAATTTAAAATGTGACTGTTATAACATGTTTTGTGAAACATGAAAGTAAATGAACTGGAACGGAAACAGGTACTGAAAGTGCCTGAACCAGCAAAGGAAGGCTAACTTTGTAAATTTATTACCTTGGTGTCTGCAGACACACTTGATAAGTATGACATACTCACCTTGACTGTTATTGCATTGACTCACTAAAAGAGAAAATAAAAATATTATTCTATTTAGCTTATTCATTCCTTGTGTTTAACCAAAGTAAAAAGTCAAATTATTGCTCGCATGGTTCACAATTCACAATATTATGTAAGTACTCGTAATCAAGAGCTTTATGTTTTGTTGCACTACGAAATAGGCCTCTAAATAGAAGCTACCGACATCATATATACCGGGTACCCACACATCTACTGCCAGAGTACCAGAGTTTTAAAACAAGCCAGTGGTTTCTATAACGACACGACCAAATGCATGTTGATGAGTATCGTACAGAGCATCTCAATAATTTTAGTGTTCTGCGTAACTGATTCATTGGGCATTCTGAAGTGACTGACTTTCCGAGGTGGTGAGAGCATTCTGATAAGAAGCATGTTTGTGGGTTTGCAAAATGTTCAACTGGATAGGTATGAACTACTTGTCTGTCACACATCAGTGTGTTATGCTCATAAAAGATGCCCGTGGCATTCAAAAAATTCAACAAGTTTGTTCTAAGCCATGTAGAGCCTATGAGTCCGACTAACATGGTCACACACCCCACCACGCCCTACACCATAACACGAGCTCTTGAAACAAGCTTGAAGCTGTGCCACCGATGTCGTAGATTTTGTACTACACGACGTGGTATTCCAACATGGAGCTTTCTATAGATATTAGGATCCGGCACCCTGCAGTCATGCTGAGCGAGGCAAGCGCTCACTACGTCGTATTGATTTACCAACGACCTCACGTAGGGTTTCAACCGAGCACCTTAACCACTCGGACTAGGACCTTACTCTACCCTACGTGACACTTTCCTACAATTCTTCACTTCATGACACTGTCGGTTACTACCTATTTTTCTTGTTACTCGGCTGTGAACCTACACTGCCCCTTGACACATCCAATTCGTATTCAGCAGCTCTGAATACCCTGGCTACGCATGCGCACTCGTCTTTTTATCGCAAAGACAACCAAAGGCGTTACTAGGATCATCTACATCGGGTTATGAACGCTTCTCCTTGTTCTTCGCTTCTGATGGAATCTTTGACCCGTCGCATTGGCTTCTCGGAAAACCCACTTTCTCGATACACAGGCCTATGTCGAGATCTTTGTGTGGTGATTCCCGTAACTAAAGAAATTGCTCCCTGTCAGCTCGTGCTCTCCATCTCCTTTACAGGCGAGCAATCTTGTGCGCTTCACGTGCTTGAAACCATACCGCTCTCCCAAAACGATGACATCTAAGTGTGCCTCAACTGCTGCATCTTTCAATGGGGACCAATCAGTGCTAGATGCACATTGCTGGCTTCTTGAAGCATGTGTTGTACCGGACAAAAGTGACGTAGACCTCTGTCTCTGTTCTCAGGCTCTAGGCTGTACAAGTGAGAGCTGGCAACGCTAGAGTAAATATGGTTTGTAAAAAGAATATACCGGAAGCGAATCGTCATTCGTGTAACAATCTGGTTGCTTGTGGGCTATTTTCAGGTGTTAGCTAGGTGATGTAGTTTCTACGTTACTTCCAAGTTGCTGCTAGGCGTTTGATAGGTCAATTTAGATTTCTACATTGATTCTCTGCGCACAGAAGTTGGATCACAGAAACTGTCCCAGGCACGGCACGGTTGTCTAATTCCCAGAGACAAACTCGCTCTGAAAACCTTCTCTTTGCACTTCTCAAATACCTAAAGGGCACATCGTTATTCGCATAAGACATCCACTGCTTCGGGGTTTTTATCTACCGTTGCCAAGTATTTTCTCGCACGTACTTGGATCTTCGACTTGGCACCGTCGCTTCGCAGCCATTGGTCGGGCTTGCCGTCGCCTTCTTGATTTTTAGTGGAGAAATGTTCAGTACTGGGTATAACGTGATTTATGTGGCTCATACCTGTCTGTATTTACAGTTTTTCAATAGGCCACAAACGCACACATTATTGGTAGGTTAAGCAAACCGGGCTATGTCAGGCATTCCGGCATTGTCTGCGGCATCCGCGCAACCGGCAAGTGTAATTTCTCCGCTCTCACTCTCTCCCACAGCAACCGCTGCTGGCGAGCACGCTTATTATCAACCCCAGCAACTGGAGCATGTGATGCGAGAGAGTGCAGGAGAGGATGCGTGCAGTGCTCGTCGTTCCTACTCTCGCCGTTCGCTTTCCTCCCTGCACCCCACTGATCCGTCTGCTCGCGCCTCTCTCTCGACCATTCGTTGGCTGGACACCTCTCAAGAACATTCGAAAATATCTGCTCTAGACGCCGGTGCGAAACACCAACGTGGAGCCGAGACCACTGTTTTTCTCACTTCTTAGTAATTATAACCATGCACGCTAACTACTAGAGCTAGAAACGCATATCTTGTTTCTTGCGACAGAAAAAAAATGGCAGCAAATTACGACGGAGTAAAACGATAGAGAGCGCGGCGAAGCATCCGTCGTGCATTCGTTCTTTGCTTTCGTCCGTCCATGCGTGCGTCTGTGTGGCCGCCCGTGCGTCCATTCGCCTGTCCGTACATGTCTGTTCGTGCGTCCGCACGTCCATCTGTGCAACCGTCCCTGCGTTCGTCCATGCATCCACTCCTGCGTCCGTACATGCGTCCATCTCTCCGTGCAGCCATCTGTGGCGTCCATCCATGCATCTGTCTGTGTGTCAGTTCGTCCACCTATTCAACACTTCAACTACCACCATCTAGCATCTTTTCATGATATATTCCACTTATAGAAGCACCATCAACAAGCGGACATTCCAAGGACTGAACCAGAGGAGGCATACGCACACTTTCTGACGGCTCGCGCTTCATGTCTACTTTCCACCTTTAACCACCTCGAGTTTCGCGTATATACTAGTTCACTGTATTCATGGCACTAGCGTCCCAACGCTCGCTTAACCTTCTAAAACCAAGGAAGAAACACCCAGCGAGTATAACGTGGCAACCCTTTCTTGTCAGATAGTGCTCAATGTACATGCCAATGGCTGCTAAAGGGTAATGACAGACAGTAGAATTTGGCTTTTAGTTAACGTGCACGCTGCGATTTTTTTATTGTTCAACACCGCCCAGAAGAAATCTCGCAATGGCACCATCTTTGAGGTCAAAATCGAAAAATGGTGACACACTACAACTACTACTAATACTACGAGGGACGAACGGTTGCCACATTAAGAAGCTTCGCCCCTAAAGCACTACGTGCGGTTGATGCGCGCTGTGATAAAAAACAAGATATGTATATTCTTCTAACGCTGAGTTCTAACTTGCGAAACGCCCGTCATGGACGCCAAGCAATGCATTTGCATTTCTTCACGATTCCCTTCAGAGAGGTGGGGGCATTTTTTGGTACCGTTTCCTTAGTTACTAAACGAATATTCATATAGTTCATAAATCTTGTTTTTCCTTATTATCTATTGGCTTCAATGAAGTAGAGATATTAAACCTTTAAAATTGTGGTGCATGTTTTCACCACTGGTACCTAACTTTGGAGTTTGCATCTACGAAAATTGGTACCATTCAAACTGTAAAGTGCAGAGCTTCAATTTCACATCAGTAGGATATGTATGTATTAAGTATGCAAGAAAAATAATCAACTGGTTATCTGGAATAGGTAGAAAAATAATGGTATCAAAGCAATAAAAAACATGGTCTTGAGATAAAACAAACGACTAGAAAGTGGTTACAGTTCTCTACAAACACTACTTAACTATTTTTTTAGTTAGCAGCTACAAGCTCGGTAAACACTGCCAAGACCGATTTTTCCCTTTCGAGCATCTCTTATTGCTTTTCTGGCTTCTTTTGTGAGGCGTCAGTCAGCTCTTTCCGCAATGTAGCATCGAGTGCGGTAAATGTTTTCGGCAAATTGGCTTTGGTTGAGAAACCTTCAAAGTTAACTCTTTTGAGCTTTGACTCCTGTCATACTACTCTGGTTAATGTACAAAACAACATCCACTGCTGAATTCTTAAAATTCTAACCCTAAACAATGACAGCAAAGTTCGGGCAGCACAAATTTTTTACCTCAACAACTATTGTAGAATGTTTTCGTGCGCTAATTTGTCTAAATTAATCCCAAATAGTAGTGATGTTTATTAGAGCATATCTACTGCCACAATGCACGTGATTCGCCTCTGAGGGCGCTGAAAACACCTAAAGTTGAGCGATAAGAGCGTGATTGTGAGCGTTTGAGCGTAAGTGCTTTCGTACGTTACTGTCATTTATTCAAAATAACAAAAGAAACTCGAAGCGTTGCTGCGAAAGTTGCGCTTCTTGAAGACCTTCTTCACCCTCAGCATCTAAGCGCATCGACAAGCACGACACACACAGTGTGTAACGTTGTTAGGAGCTGAAAAATTTGAAACATTGTGATTCAAAGGCGAAATAAGAAAATAAAAGTTGACATTGTCTTTGGGCAGCCTTATGACCTACTTCGCCAATTTTTATACACAGCTGATTCCTAAAATATTTGAAATTTGTTTTGATTTTTTTTACAAAACTAGACAAAACAAAGCTCATAGGAGGGTTTGATTCACTCACTACTTGTTTTGGATGAAGGTTAGTTTTGTGGCACAAAAATACTCTTTCAGAAAAAGACGAATGTAAAAAATAGTCACAAAAGTACACCCCAAATTGCAAAGAAAACCAACAATTGTTTTTAAATTTCGACCTACCCTATGCCCTTAAAAGAGCACCATGAAATATGCAAGGTCACACGCATATTCGCACTATGACTGTAGGGTCGCTTAACGTTATCCGCATGATCGATACTATATTTAGTTATTATTTGCACTTTACTTACTTCGCCGTAAGACATTTATGATGAAGGTACAAGCGGGTGTTAGCCTAGTTCACAATCGATATAATAAATACAACAATACAATACACAAGATACCTAAAAACACTTATTTACTCGTGAGTTAAATGAACTTGAACATTCTCACAGTCATATAACTTGAACGTCTAAACTCTTTGAGACAACAGATTACTGTTATTGGTAGGATTATTGGAGACGTTGTTACACGAAAGAATAGAGGTTTTAAAATAAGTTTCTTTAAGAAAATTGTCTTTGAGATGGTTACACTCCTGCATTGGTTTTACGACAAGAGGAACTCCCAAAGAGCGGATCTTGTAGGAGCATTTAATATTTTTGTGAATTACTTTATTTGCTTATTACATGCATTGGTTACGATCAGATAATGAGGGGAGGAGGTAAT
>WOVY01008729.1:0-13404 GCA_013436015.1 Rhipicephalus annulatus | reverse complement strand
TTGATGACTTCGTGATCTGCCGGTTTAAAAGTACCCAGAGCAAAGATGACAATTAAGCGAAAGGAAATGGTGACCTGGTATTCTAGATCTCAGTGTAAGTGTTGTTTTCTAGCGTCTTAAAACGGCCTAAAACGTGTTATGACCTCAACCATCTATAGCAATGATGAAATTTCTCAAGCAACGCTGTAGGTTTATAAAGGTTCTGAGACAAATGTGGTTGTAAGCGAAAACTCTCACTGCGATGGCCCCGCCATGGCGGTCTAGGGGTCGATGTACTCGGCTGCTAACCAGCAGGTAGCGGGATCGAATTCCGACTGCAGACGCTGTGTTATTGATGGAGGCGAAATTGATATAAGCTCGTGGGCTCTCGATTGGGGACACGTTAAACAACCCTAGGTCGTCGAAATTTCCGGAGCCCTCCACAATGGTGCCTCTCATAATCATATGGTGGTTTTGAGACGTTAAACCCCACGTATCGAATTATCAATCTTCCTGCTATGGTTACTCCTTTCATTAGGACTCTATCCTAGGTTAATATATGGCCCACACATGTCAGTATATCGCGGCCTTTTAGTAGGTGTTGACATTTTAAATTTTGTGGCAACGGGTCTACTGATAACACATTTTTTTCGGCTCTGATGTCGACAAGAGGAGACGTTCTGGACATCAGTAAGTGTCAATATTAATATTTCATTGTCTTGCAATGTGTTAGGTCACTATGTCGGGTTACAGCTTTTGCCGCTTTTTTTGCGTCGTTTCGTCTACTCTTTATTGAATTCCGAAGTTTAGACCTCAGGGGTGAGTTCAGCAACATTAAACACGCCTTTATTAGTTTACAGCACTTTACTTTCCAGGATAAGGCCTCGGTGACTGGCCTGAGTTGGGCCAGAGTATTCCCGGCATTGCGTAGAGTCATATCGGCCTGGCAAACATGGTCGGTAAGGTAATCGAGAGCTCCAGTGTGCATCGGTGAGATGGTGGTTATTCGCCATGGTCATTCACCTTCTTTTGAACATAGGGCGATGATTTCTAATCTACGCAGGCCTCCCTCGTGGTAGTGGCTTTGACGGCAGGTGCGGCCAGCTTCTCCGCAGTGGTAGCAGAGAAGGCGGTTAATGCGGGCGCACTAGACGTCAGTCTTCCTCTGTTCGTAGCGCTGAATGACCGTTGCGTGGTGTGGCCACCGGTGGCAGTGACTGACGACGCTGCTGCGGAGGTGCCCATTCTTCGCGCAGGTGGTCTGCAGTCGCGACACCGATAGCTTGTGGCTGAGGCTGTAGTAGTTGAGGTGCTCCCAGTAATTGCTCTAATACTCGGCGTACAACGTCCTCAATCGTGTCCGCATGTGTCTTTGAGGACGGTCCACAGTTTCCGCAGACCCTTCCATATGTTCTCTCAGATGGCGTTATGGGGATCGTTGGGTTGCAATGAATGAACCTCCTATGGGTTGTCATGGAGAGCCGGCGGTTTCAAAGGGATTGCGTTAAAGAGCTCGTGTCACAGAAAACCCGCCAGCCCCGTTGGTTGTGAGCGAAAAATCGTCTGTGCGTCTGTGACAGAAAAAAACAAGTTACTGAGATAGCTGCGTGCGCACGCGATCACACTATAAAAGCCAACCATTCGGAAAAAAGGTCATGAGGCGTGGGTTTTGATTGATATGTGGGGTTTAACGTCCCAAAACCACTATATGATTATTAGAGACGCCGTAGTGGAGGGCTCCGGAAATTTAGACCACCTGGGGTTCTTTAACGTGCACCCAAATCTGAGCACACGGGCCTACAAACATTTCCGCCTCCATCGGAAATGCAGCCGCCGCAGCCGGGATTATGAGGCGTGGGTGCTTCTTTTCCCTGCCACCCCTACCAGCTTAGCTTCCAGCGCTTTCGTCAAGACGAAAGAATAGATGATGCAATTGCAGCATGCGAGGAACCTTTGTACCTCGACTCGTACCGGACGGATTCTTAAATTTTTGCGGCGTTGAATTCGTGAGACAATAAGCTCTTCTAGTGAATCCATTCCATGGTTTCTTGAAAAAGTGTTTCAGGGCCGCTTTAACGTATTTTGTTCGACCAGTGTCACGACGAAAACGAGCCCATTCGGCGATAATTGCGCGCACTAATCCAATCTACTGTGTGCGTGCGTGTGTATGTAACAAAACATATAAATACTTATGCACTTAGCGGTTTTATTGCCTCGTACGCATTCCTAGAACTTTTCAATCGTCACGAGCCCTGTGATGAATTTTAAGACCACTTTAGTTAGGCTGCGTACAAGACCAGCAAAAACACTTGCTTGACTCCCCGCCAAAGAAAACAAGTCTTCTCTTGGAACATCGCGGGATCCACATGCAAAATTTGACCCTTTCTGTGACTTGTGTGCATGACGCTCGTGTAGGTGTACAGGAAGGTGGCGCTGAATAATAGCCAGATCGTGAGGTTGGACTCCCAGCTTCAAATCATGTCAAATAAACCTCTTCTAAATTATATGTGGGGTTCAACGTCTCAAAACCACCATATGATTTTGAGAGACGCCGTAGTGAGGGCTCCGGAAATTTAGACCACCTGGGGTTCTTTAACGTGCACCCACATCTGAGCACACGGACCTGCAGCATTTCCGCCTCCATCGGGAACGCAGCCGCCGCAGCCGTGACTCGATCTCGCAATATGCAGGTCAGAAGCAAACAAACCTCTTCTAAGGTGAAATCCATCTCAAGTAGCTTGACTTCATTGGTGCGCGAGATATTTTGAAATGGTCACGCGGCATATTTTTCAAGCCTTTTTTCTGTATCTTTGAGTGCTGAGCCGTGGTAAGTTCGTGCTTCCCATAGTTCCGCATTTATGTCAGTGCTACTGTAGCGGTCTTGGGCTGCCTGGTGGTTTCGGTATGCAACGCGTTCCTCTAGCTGTAGTCACTTCTGCCAGCGATTAGTAGAAAAACTGTGGGCACTCATTAGCGTCAGATTCTTCGTGGCTTGGGCTTGGTATGGCAACAGGATACAAAGGTGGGCTAGTTGGTAATTCATGTGCCTCTTCTTTGCTTCGTGTGTGTGTTGCTCCCACGCTCCCAGATCGCTGAACTTGGTATAGCACCTCGCAGGCGAGTACATCACATCATAATGAGTACATCAGTACATCACATCATCATCACGTCATGAACAAAAACTACCTCCGCCAGATGTTCGGGTTCACCAGTAAAAAATTTAGCAAAAACTGGAAGTTGTTGGGCACCGTGTGCTGCTAACACCCTCTTCCGAATAGACTCAAATAGGCAGATGCGCCAGTATCCTTGGTGCTTGTAACATCGTTCTCGTCAAGTAGTCTTTGTTGCCAGTAGAATTAGAAATGCCATACCCTTTTGAAATCAACCAATTTTATTCAGCATGCCCGAGGACATCTTGGGCCAAAATTGAAGTAACAGCAGTTCTTCATTTATTGGGAAACAGTACCCGATTAAAACCACAATTAATTATTATTTATTAATAATGAACAGGTTTTACTTCTGGAAAGTAACAGAAAAACGAAGTGAACCTAGAGGCCATTCGGCCTGACGTGGCGTCGCTACTCGAAATGTTAAACTTCGGCAAACCGTGCTACATTGAATAATCATTATCAAAAATACAGGGAGCTGCAACGTAACAGAACACAATAGAAGAAATGCAAAAATAGGTGACATAGACATACAAAAATAGGCTACAAGACTTACAGAATAAGACACAGAGGCTTTTTTCATTACATATAAATATATCCAGAAGACACACAAAGTATTGTATACATATTGATACATCATATATCACAATCATACATACATCTGCACATATGTACGTACGTACTTCTGTATATACACGCGTTTTTTACCTAGAGGGGAATCAGTCTAATATATGTAAAACATAGCGAGGAATTTAGTGAAAAACATGATGTTTAGTTTAATCAGTTATTAGCAGATATTTATGTGATATTGATTCGCGTTATTGAGAGGTTAAAATTTTATTGTTCACTTACATCAATGGCCCAGGCGATCAGTGTGCTTTCATTCATCCATCCATGAGCCATCTATAATTCTCGGCAGTACCTCTTGATGCCTCTTTTAAGACCTGTACATTTTCGAAGCAGAAATAAAAAGACACATGATTGATTCCTACGTCAAAGCAACCTCTACAACCACGAAAGTAAAACTTGTCCTTACCATAGTAAAACGTGTGCGTAGTTGCACGTTTACAGCACATTATTGTGGGAGAGCTTCAACAAGGATAATTGTTTGGCAACTAAGCACATTTGAACGGAGACACACTGACGCTAACGGTTACAACTTTATGCCGAAGGCTAACCATAATCATAAGCGATAAACCAGTCCTTGCGGCAGCTGTAGTAGTTCATGGTGAGCGCCTATTCAGAAAAAGAGCGTGACTACACCTTCGATCGTATAAATCGGTAAAACGCGAAAATGAAAATTTCTTCACTGAAACAGTGCTTATTTCACAGTTACTACTAGACTTTGTAGAATGTCTATTGTTTCAGGCAGCAAAGGCACCGTTTCACATGAACATTGATATACCTTTATGCACCTTCGGGATGGCTAACGTTCATGATCACGATTTAGTCATTGTGGTAGTTAAACTATTCAACCTACACCTGTACGTATAACGTACCTTGAATCTCGTGTAAACTTTACATCAGCACGTAATGAACAATGTTACTGTTCACTTATCAAAGTCTCGTCAAATAAGGAGGCAAACGGGACGGTGGGCACCCTGCAGTGATACAGTAAACAGTACTTGGGCTCATGCATATCAATCACACTGCTCTTCATCTACACGAGAGTCAGAAACGCACAGCTAATTGAGTTGCAAATGCGCGCTGAAGTTTCGTGTTTCACTGATTTCACTCAGGCTCCACTCAGGCAGCACATTCGCCCATCAACATCACTTTCTGCCCTGCTTACTGCAGCAGCTTTATTAGGGCTATTGCACTCGAAGTAGTCAGCAGCAAAAACACTATTGGTGCATGTGGAAGCTAACTATTACGACTAGCCATCACCCTCAAACACGAAGCGACAGTCAAAGGTTATAGCTAGAGTGATGCCATAAACTGCGTCGAGGGCAACGCCCTTATGCTTGTTTGCTGCTTTCCGGACTCTAAACCATGGCCTCCGAGAGTGCGTGTCACGAGCAATCTCGGACGTCATGCTTTGTGTTATTGACGTATCGTACTTTGTCGACGCTAGTATCACGCCGAACTACTTCTCCTGATAACTCACAGACCTAAGGTCCGCCCCGCCCCGCCATCAGAGAGTACCGAGCAATATTATGTAATATATAAGGTGCGTTTGTAGAAATGTTGTCCAGAACAGTTGCGTTTCTTTATGTTTTCCGCCTTGAAGGATCAATTGGTTTCACAGCCGAGGAGCTTTTTAAATTTCTACATCTTGTAAAAAAATACCGTATTGTCCTACCCCGTCGTCCCACTAGTAAGCTTGTCACTGACTCTATTTTTCTGCACGCATATCTTGCGGGTTGCCCATACCAAGCGCAGAACTTTTGAGATGACTCTGGAGTATTCTAGACGTTGAAGATGTAACCTAGATCAGACAGTTTCAAATGTGTCGTGTTTAGATGCTGACTTGCAAGACAGTACTAGCGAAAGTTAACCTCGTAACTTGCGGTTAATTTTTTTGTTTGAGGCATAAGAAGTGTTGTTATAGACTCTAAGCCCACGGAAGTTCAAATGAAGCTATTGTGGGCTGCCTGAACACTGTACAATAATTATGTGCATGAAGCTCGGCAATCATTAAGAACCGACAGGTCAATTTCAGCAGAAAAGTTTTGAGATTACATTGCAGTAATAACACATTATAAACTTTTCGAGAAACATCATACAATAAATAGCATGCACTAAGTGTTCGAAGAAAGCAATACGAACATAATCAACCGCAAACGACACAAGCCTATTTTTTTAGGTACAAATGGTTAGTTATATCGTAAATGCAGCTAACCTCAGCATTTCAAAAAGATATACAGCTGCCACTCTGAATAATTCTTTACATATAAATTGTTCCAAACAAAGCTGTTCTTTTTTACTCGAAATCTCCCCTCAATGAAGTCACTATATCCTACAATCTTATGTTGAATAATGGCATCATCGAATTCTCTTTCACCGCGCAGTCTTTGGGTGTTGTTCTTCATGAGCACATGAAATTAAAATATCATACAGAACTTTTATACAAGAGGCTTTTTAAAGTGTTAGGTCCCTTGAAAAAATCTCAGGGTCTATTGCCAGCTCATCAAAAACTTCTTATATTTATTACGCTGTTTACATTACATCTGAGTTATTGCAACTTAATTTGGGGTAATGGAACAAAGAACCTACAAGCAGTCTTTTATCTCACAGGAAAAGCTCTACGCTCTGTTGCAAGCCTCTCTAATAAGGCCCATACTTTCACAAATATTCGTTATATATAGAATATTCAAATTAAACAAGCCTTACGGATATCTCTTAGTAATCTCTGTTAGACCTAATATCACAAAAGGTCACTGCTCATACGTAGTTTAGCTAACTTACAATTAACTCCTCTGACGTACCTGAACCGACATTCTGAACATCGGAATGTGCCAAGACCATGCACAAATTATAGTTTTGAGTCATTGCATTATTACCTGCCGAATACACTAAATAATTTAAGAATCAGCTGTGACAATAATCGTGCGCTCTCTAATACTTCTATTTTAAATATGCTTTATTAGTTCATGGGCGTAGCAAAATTTTCTGTTTGTATACTTCTTTCCTGCGATGTATAGCATGTGCGCTGCTGGTTTGTTTGTAACTTTCTATAACTTCTTTTTTTTCAGGTGCAAAGCATGCGCATTGCTGGTTAGAAACTGTCTTGTGGTTTACTTTGCTTTTGTCGTTTTGGTTGTCACCGTGAACATAAGGATGCAGGGCACTGTCAAGCTGTTTTATGCAGTTTTTTTTTTCTATCCCACCCACTTACTGTAGAACTGTACTTGTTAAGTAAATTCAACTGAACAGGATATCGGTAACGCGTTCAATTTTTTGCACGCGAGGCTTTAGGGTTCCCACATTTTTTTTGAAAGCTATTCAAAGACCTGGGGTGACTCTCTGGTATAATACTTGATTACCACATGGACTGCTTGAGTTTGATTTCTTCAGAAACCCTGATCAATATTTTTTACATTGATCAGCTAAATTCATCCGATGTATGTTTTTGAAGTCTTCATATTGAAAAACCAATTTTCTGTTGTCGCTGTTCCTCAGTAGATATAAATTGTCAATCCCCTGCGGCACGTACCCGTATAACGTTGCCGTGGTGTACGGGTGTATGCCATACGCGTCTGGACGAAACGGTTTTCTCACGTACGCAACGGAAATTTTACTTTTTCATGTCATCACTAGCCTGGCGTACTTGTGAAACCATCCTACCTTCCAATACTAACTTTTATCGACTCCATGTTAAGCAGTGGAGCTTGAGTGCAGTCATACGCAGGCGTCTGGATAGATAGATACGTAAATATACATGCTAAAGTTGCCCTCAGTAGGCTATTAAATGCTTCGCACCTAAAATACACGAAAGCTTATCTTTTCACTGCCAACAGTGGCGCATACAGGCTAATATCTACCAAAAAGCAAACACACATACTCACATACACACATACACATACACACATACACACATACTACAATTGCACACTCCGGCGCCGTAGTCTTAGATGCTCAGGTGTGCACAGTAGCTTTAATAATGCCAGTTTTTCTTTTCATTCGTGTGATATTGGAAATGTCTACTCTCTGATCGTCTTTGAGCAAGAGCACACTTCACATTGACTGTCAATATTACTATCGTCGATGAAGTAATACTACATTATTATTATTATTAATATTATTAATATTATTATCATTATTATTATTATATTTGTTACTAGTTATAGACATTTCCTACTGAAGATATGTGCATGTTATACGAAAATTGTACAAACAATTGCATCCGGGTCAATGTACTCTGCACTTAGTTCAACATGATGTATCGGTGTCCAAACGTTAACATTCATGGCTGTCGGCTGATACTTTATGTAGCGTTGTCGAAGGTTATAACGACGGCTCGCGGTCTTTTGCTGGCTCCTGATACTAGAAAGGGCAAGTTGTCTTGTTTGTGTGGTTCGCTGAAAACAAATGTTCACGGCAAGGTTTTTTTCGTCAGTGATGTTGGCAAGCACGCCATCATGCGATGTCGCCAGGCTTCTTAAGCACACCAATTTGTGTGGCGTAACCTGCCTCATTTCTTGCATGTCTGTGTTCTACGCGAAGACCACCTATGGAACGACGGCATCCCACGTTTCTGCTGGACATCGACGTACATGGCTAGCATGTCGGCCATGCTCATATGTATTACCTTAGTGAGGCGACTACTCTGTGTGAGACAAAAGGTGACTGTGGACCGGAAGAGGTTTGCTTGACTGTACTTGAAGATTATCCGAGAAATTTCCCCAGTAATGGTCATACCACTTGGTTACGAGGACCTTTTGGGGCATGGAACTTTTTACGAACTTACCTAGAGAGAAATCTGGCGCTAGGGAATGCCACGATATATGATCTTCGAACTAGACTCGAATTTTTATACGTTAAAGATGTGCCTTACTTCACGTTAAATTGATTGATTTCTTACTAAAAGAGCACGTAATAAGCTATTTATCTTTGTGATTGTACAAAAATGAGTTTAAACTAATACTAGAACAATCTGCGTCGATGTACAATTTTACGAAGAGCAAGACGTAACCAATGGCCCCTGAACTTGTCCCCGTGCTTCACCTGCCTCCAGCTCCGGAGAAATCCAAGCTGCTTTTCCTCAATCGCTCTGCTTACCAGCGCTCCCAAAATGCCCTCATCTCCTTACATTTTGCCAGCTCTCCCATTACAATCGTTCAGCAATGCGAAGTTCTTGGCTTCCCTTTGCATGCAACCGAGAACGTGCAGTCCCTACATCATGCTGTCAAGACCCTGCCACATCGGTAACTCGCCTCTTCCGACGAGTTGTTACTCGGCAGTCCGGTATCCACGAGGCTCATGAGTGCCGGGTTGCCCACGCGCTCACCCTAAACAAGTTCCTGTACTTTGTATCTTACGATCAATTCACCTAAACACAAATTAACACCCTCAAAGCAGCTCTTCTAGGCCTATAAAAGGCAGCTTTTCACGTTCGTTGCACTACCCCTACCACCAAGCGATTAGCCACAGGGCTCTTCCATTCATTACGTTCTCTTATTTCTCTTCACTGCCATTCTCAGATCGCCCGCCTTTCTTTTACCCGTCAGGGTCAATGGCTATCGGCGCGAGAGGGTATACCTCCCACTCGAGCTTCCACATTGCCTTCTCCCGCATGCACCTCTGCTACCGACCTTCAAATCCTTCCCTTCCCGTCCAACATGACCCCCATACCGTACGCAGGCCGTCGTCGCGAAGCAGCGCAGCATCATTCTCCTACTCTTTCTACGGATGGAGTTGCCCACACGAATGCCTCAATCGTCGCTCCTCGAGGCTACTGCGGCTGCGCCATATCATCAATACCTTTCGGCCACCTGAAACTCACACCGGTGTGCCATACTTGCGAACACCAAATGTACTGTCGCTTGAGGTCCTATTCATTGTTCATGCGTTACAATCATTTTTCCCTTTCCCTTCTATCGCCAAGTACACGATTCTCTACGGCTCTTACGCTGCTATCCGTCACATATAGAACAGCCCATTACCCCCTTCTCTAGAGTAGGAAGTCGAGCGAGTGGCCTCTACACTCCAACCTTACACTGCTTTTCTACGATGCGTTCCTGGTAGTGAGCCTGCTCATCAGCTCACCCGTTAAATATTGCATCGGGCAACGTTCATTCCTTGACCCACACATTCGGAGGATGGTGGTAGTTCCTTGAACAACGACAGAACTATATCCTTGTTTCATACTATCAAAGACGTTTACCTCCAGCTCTGACTTGACAAGCGTCTCTAAACTCCCCCTCATCTATCACTAACAATTCTAGAGGCACACATTTTACGGCAAATACAATTGAATTGCATGATCACACCCTCTCGCCTTTTTTTCTATCAATATAGATCAGACCTTTGCCGTCTCAACTGCCCCTCCGCATATGCCTACCTTTCACACTGCCTTTCCTATTGCCCATCTGCTCAGCAATCCAGCTTTTACCCACCCCCTTCCCTTCACCACCTGGCTCGACTGGGTTGCCGCCGAAGTAAAAAAAGAAAAGCATCAACTGGTCGCGCAGGTGGTCCAATTGCCCGGCTTTTAGTCTTGGATGAAATAAAAGTTTATTACTAATACTACTAGTATCTTTATGGCACAGCCAAAGTAAAGACACATGGGCTTGGTATGTTTTAGTGTTTCAAAATCCATTTTCCGTTTGTAGATTATCATCTTATTAGACCATCTTATTACCATTCCCGAATGGAATAAGCTGGCTGCATGTATTGCACATCTTCGAGCCGATGTTTTGGCTCGTCATTACAAGATGAGTGCTTTTTGTTAATGCGCAAGAGCTGCACGCTGCGCGAATGCATGCCACTTCGAATGGCGCAAACGTGCATTTTATTCGACTGTAATATTGTTTTTTTCCTCACCTCTAATAATAATGCCTACTGGGCGACGTAGGTTGCACGAATAAATAAATAAAATTACCACCAAATGCACCAGACACAGTTGCTTTTAGGGCCCCTTGTAGCCTGCTTTCTTGACTTTTACATCGGAAGCTCATGAATCAATTTGTACAAATACAGGGGGCACAGCTTTAAACTTACGTCATTTTCAATCAACCGATGGCATGTCACAAGCTCACCAACTTTATCTTTCAAAGAGTCGAAATTTTCCCCTTTTACTGGCAAAGATCCTTAAGGCGTGGGTCTGTCTATCCCTTGCATGTATGTAGTTGTAGGTAGCTACCAGTGACACATACCTGCTCTAGAGCGGGTACGTGTCAACAATGGCTACGTACAACAACATACATACATACTAGGGACGGACAGACCCACGCCTTAAGGAGCGTCACCTCTAGAGCTGGTATGTGCCACAGGAGATGCGATACGGGAGATGGCTGTACTTGGAGTGTTCACTAGATGAATGCACGGATGGACAGACGTACAGAGTAGCAGACGGACGAACGGAAGGATAGACGTGCGGATGTATGGACGGATGGGCGCATGAACAGACAGACAGACAGATGGATGAACAGACTCACGGACGGACGCATGGACAGACGGGTGGACGCATTGAGGGACGCACGGATGGTCGCGCAGACGGATGGAAGCAAAAACAAACGGACGAATGGAAGCACGGTGGGATGATGGATGCTTCGCTCCACTCATCATCATATACTGCGTGATTATGCTGTGATTTTTTTTCAGACTCACAACATCTTTTTTTTTCCACAAAGCAGCGAGTGAGCAATTTTAAATGTGTAATCTTAAGCACGTACATAAGGAGTATTTTACTTACTGCTGCAATTTCTCATACAATCTTCGCAGGTTTGATAATTATTTGACTGTGCGTCACATCCTCCAAACAGGAAAGGAAAGCACCTATCGCTACTGCTCGAGTAGTGCCCACCTTTTAATGTTTTTGTTGCACTGTCCCCTATAAACAAATCCTGTACATTGCTGTGTGGCCACTTCTTTTTTTCCTAGAAAGAAAGGTGAAACGTATTCATACACTAATGTACGATTACGGGTAAATTCCTGAAGTGGTTCGCCGGGCACGTAGGGGACATTGCAGCTAGCAACAACAGTAGTACAAGCAACTGCAGCAATACCAATGGTCCCCCCCTCCCCTCCCCCAACTAAAACGAGCACTCCCACCTCATCGCAAGGCAAATTACCCGCCGCGACGCCAGAGCAGCCACCACTGTTGTTAGCACATACCCCGGCAGAGGAACAATGGTGGTCACAGGCTTCAGTGCCACCGTTTATAACGCGACCTCTCTCCTCCTTAGTGCAGCAACCGAAGTTAACACAGAGAAAACAGCGCAGCAGAAGGGCACCTACTGCTATGCCTGAAAGGCGTGTTTACACTAGCATGAGACCACACTGATGCAGACCCGAGGAAGACTTAGACCATCGGCCGGCGAGTCGTGTGCACCCACCGACAATGCCCTTGGACGATCTGGTCATACTAGGCCCACAATGACGACGACACCTCGAAAAACAGCACGTCGCTCTAACGTAACAAGATGGCAGACCCAAAACACTAGCAAAATGCAACGGCAGACTTGTTGTCGGCTGATGTAGTCGGCAACTGGTGTAGTGTCGGCTGTGTTGTCGTTTGGGGCCGAGTGAAAATTTGCCCGTGTCGTCGCTTCTAACGATGAAGGAAGAGATCTTGGGGGGTCAGATAAGGAGGTTTCCGCACGATACTTAAAGGCCATCTTAAGCACCCCATGGAAGTCGTTTATTCACCTTGCTTTTGACAGCTGCAGACGGGCCTTTTTGCCAGCCCTACCATCTGCACCAGCTGTGGCCCGTGCTGCACCCAGCGCCTGGGTTCTCGTGGCACGAGCACGAACAGGCCTACCCGCCGCATGGACTTTGGGAATGCCTGTGTCGGTAAGCTGTGATGTCTACACAACTGATATTGCGCTTGTCATAGGATAAAGGCAGTTACTTGCCTGCAGTATTAGCGCATAACATAATTTTTTTTTCAAATATTTCATCACTATGTTAAACGACCCATAAGTATGTTATGTTTAACACTCTAGATTCGATTTTCACTATCAAAGAGAAAAAAAATCGACACAACATCCCAAGTACCTTGAAAATTAATGTTATGTGAAGCATGTGGAGGGACGGTGACCATGTTGTGATTTTTTTTATTGAGGCGAAGTCTTAGTTTTAGTGTATTAGCATCTGTAGAGCCCACTATGCTTTATCTACAAGATCAGCTGTGGGCATCAAAAACTTTTTCTCATAAGAAAAAGAAACACAGAAATGTTCGACTTTTCACTGAGCGGCCACTACCGATAATAACTCACTGTTACAGTTCCCTAGGGTCAACCTTGTCATGCGCTTTTAGTGAAAATTTATGAAATTACGTAGCCGGGTGGTACTGAACTCTTCAGCGAATTGTTTCAAATGTATATAAAGTGGTCTTTTTGTTTAAATATTGCTAGTCTTTCAAACTCAAAAGGTACGCTTCTCCAACATTAAAATTTCGCCCGCTTTAAGCCATTCATTTATGATTAACAATAAAACAAAATAAGGAAGAGAGTCCAGAGAATCGAGAGAACTCTCAAGTCCGCCCTTGGATGACCATCGAAAAGTCACTTTCACTAGTGAAAACGTTTAACATTACTGCCTTTTTTGCGCATCATTGAAAAGATAGTTTTGCCATGAGGGTGAAGAAATT